>SNQJ01S0198087.1:3007-17217 GCA_010110895.2 Picea sitchensis
CACTTTGGGTTAAGTTTCCTAAGTCAACTTTATGTCTCAAATTCTCCCACTTTGTGAATTAATAGTCATTTTAGGCATAAATGAATAAATTTCACTTTTGACTTAAAACTCCTAAGTCAAAGTGAAATTAGACAAAAGTACAAAGTACAAAGTGTATAGTCCATCCCACATGTGATAAGGAGACCAAATGCATATGGGGAACACCTCCCAAGGTACAAAACTCAACACTCCCTCTTACCGAGGAAGGTGTTCCTCACCAAGCCTATCTTGTCTCTGAAGTAGACATGTTTGCCCTGTGGCAGGGCCTTGGTGAGAATATCTGCAACCCGGTCATCTATCGATACATATTGCAACTGAATTTCCCCTCTCTTAACCCAATCACGAATGAAGTGGTACCTGATCTCAATATGCTTCGATCGGTCATGAAACACTGGATTCTCAGAGAGTTTTATGCAACTCTTATTATCACAGTGAATGACGGTTGGTGGCATCTCCTGACCAAACAAACCAACCAACATCTTACTAAGACAAATGGCCTTGCAACTGACCTGAATGGCCGCCATATATTTTTCCTCGGCCGAACTCAAAGAAATTGACTTATGCTTCCCGCTGAACTAGGAAACAAGTCCTGACCCCAAACTAACCTGTTGGTAGCACATCCTGCCCAGTCTGAATCTGTGTAGCCAACCAAACTGACTCCATCTCCTTTGACATAGTCTAGGCCATATTCCACTGTCCCAACAATATATCTCAAGATGTGTTTTTCCCCAACCATGTGAACACTCCTCGGCTCAACCATGTACTGACTGATAATGTTCATGGAAAAACAAATATCTAGTATGGTGTTAACCAGATACATGAGTGAACCAATAAAGTGCCTGTATACTATGGCATCCACCAACTGGCTATCCGAAGCACTAAGCTTCTTCCAGTTGGTTATCATAGGTGTAGACATGGGTCTGCAGTCCTCCATCTGAAACCTGCTCAAAATATCTGTTGCATACTTCCCCTACCCGAGAAATATGTGACCTTCCTCCTGCCACACCTCCATACCCAGAAAGTAGTGCATCAATCCGATATCACTCATCTCAAAATTTGATGCAAGTCCTAGCTTGCACTCAGCTATGAGATCCTCGGCTCCTGTAATGAATAAATCATCCACATACAAAATGAGAAGGAGTGTGTCCTAACCCCTAATGATGAAATAGAAGTTTGGATCAACATCGCTCTTCTCGTAGCCCATATGAAGAAAATAAGTATCAATGTGTGAATACCAAGCTCAGGGAGCTTGCTTCAGACCATATAGTGCCTTCCTCAGAAGACACACGTGATTCTCCCTATCACTCACCTCAAACCCCTATGGCTTCTCTATGTACACCTCCTCCTCAATAAAGCCATTCAAAAATGCAGTATTATCATCCATCTGGTGAATGATCCAACCCATCTCTGCTGCTATGGCAATGATAGTCCCGATAAAAGTGTACCTTGCAACTGGTATGAAATTCTAGTCATAATCGACTCCCTCAATCTGTGAGAAGCCTCATGCCACAAAATGGGCCTTGTGTTTCTCAATGCTGCCATCTGCAACAATCTTGGTCTTGTACAACCACCTAGAAGTCACAGATGACTTCCCCACTGGCCTCGGAACCACATCCCAGACATCATTGCGCACAATGGAGTCATACTCCTCTACCATGGCTTCTCTCCATACCTGATGGTCCACTGCCTGCACAAAAGTCTATGGCTCAATATCCCTGATACTCGTCACTAGTGCCAAATATGCTCCCAATCTGAATGGTGGCCTACTCTCCATGATCTAGCTCTAGGGCTCCCTACATTCTCCCTAGCCTCCTTTAGGGTCTCCTAAAACCATCTAGGTATCCTCTTCCCTGAAGTGGTCAATGAAGAAGTAAGGTCTCTCTGCCCACGAGTGACTGCCTCATGACTCATCTCAACACTTTGAGATCCTGAAGTCTATGCTCCCTCTGAAGTCTGTGCCCAATCTAACTGCACATGCTCTGAATGTGACCTTGAAGCTGTGCATGGTCACCCTGTCACCCCTGATACTGGTGTACCTGAAGTCTGAGGCTGTGCTCCCTCTGAGACTGCAATCAACGCCTCTACATCATCCTCAAATCCCACTCTTGACTCAAGAGATCTATGAAAAGCCCTATCCTCCTCAAATATAACATCTCTGCTCACCACCACTTTCCTAAGTGGTGGAATGTAGATGTGATAGACTTAGGACACCTCTAATTATCCAACTAGAATCCCCTATTGGGCTGTGGGGTATAGCTTTGTTCTCCTCTCCGAGGTGACATGAGAGAAAGTCAAGCACCCAAAGATCCTTATGTGCTCAACATCAGGCCTCCTACCAGTGAAGGCCTCCTCAGGAGACATCTTCCCCAAAATCCTGTGGGGGCTCCTGTTCTGTAGGTAAACTGCAGTAGCACATGCCTCTGCCCATAAGTACAAAGGAAAACTCTGATCATGCAACATGTATCTCGTTGCATCGATAATGGCCCGATTCTTCCTCTCGTCAACCCCGCTCTACTGGGGGTTGTAGGGTACGGTCATCTGTCTTCTAATGCCATGCTAGGCACATAAGTCTAAAAACTGTCTCGAGGAATACTCTCCCCTGTTATCCAACTGTAAGACTTTGATCCTCTTTCCCAACTCGTTCTCCACAAGATCTCTAAACTCTTGGAACCGTGTGAAGACCTTACTCTTGGCCTTCAGGAAATAGATCCAAGTCTTTCTCAAGTAGTCATCAATAGATGTGAGATAGTACTCACAACCACTCAAGGACCTCCGAGTCATGGGCCCACACATGTCCATGTGTACTAAATCCAGTATCCCAGCTGACCTGGTGTCACTGCTGGGGAACGATGCCTTGGTAAACTTACCAAGTGCACACCCTATGCAAACATCTTGATGCTCTATGTTGATCTGTGGCACTCTGGTCACAACCTCTCTCAATCCTCCAAGAGCTCCATGATGTAGGTGGGCCATCCTTCGATGCCATAACTCACATAATTGTCTGTTGTTTTCGCTACTCACTGCCAATGCATGAAGTGGCTGAAAAAGAAATCTGAATAGTTTCCCATCCCTCTCTCCAATCACCTGTCCTGATGCAAGTGAAGACCCTCAAGGATGAATTAGTACCTCAGTGCCTCTGAATGTCACCTCAAGACCTCTATCATGGAAGGTGGAAACTGAAATCAAATTCTTCTTCAGCCCAGGGACATAAAGAACGTATGTGAACGATATAGGTAGCATGCTATCTCTCCGAAAGGTAACTGTGCCAATCCCAACAACTCTGGCCAATGTGTCATCTCCAAGAGAAATATCAATCCTGGCCTCAATGTCTTTGAGATCAGTAAAGTTCTCTCGAACTCTAGTCATATGGCTTGAAGCCCCGCTATCAATATACCAGATATTGGGTTCCATCTCAACTGAAGTGCAACAAATGAGGAAAGCACTCTCTCTCTGAAACTGTGTTTGAAAATATGTCTCCTCTGCTGTAGATGCGGTACCACCCTTCTTCTTCTTCCTCTTCGGACACTGTCCGTCATAGTGCCCAAACTTCTTACAAACAAAGCAATTCACTTTGCTCATATCTCTCTTTTGACCACTGCCCTGACCACTGCTACTCTCTCCTCCACTCCCCTTTGGTTGGGCCCCAAACTTGGGACCCTGCCGACCCCCACGGTCGGCCTTCTTCTTGCTCTTTGTCTAAAGAAAAAGATCCTCCTCACCCTGACCAATCTATTGTTGTTGTTGCTTCCGTTGTCTAGAAGCCTCGACTGCAAGCCTAATCTCCTCCTAGACAAAGTCATCCCACATCCTCTCCCATGTAGGCATGACCTCCCAGGCAACAATGCCCCAAACAAATGGACCCCACAGTTTGGTGAAGCTATTCATAGCTTGCCTCACCAAAGATTTAGGGTTCACAATCTCTTCGATGGTTGTGAGCTCATCTCTGATATGAGTGTAATGACCAAGGAATGAAGTTACTGACTCATCCTTGAGCATGTGAATGCCCTTGAGTCGGTCATGAAGAACCATGATACAATTCTCATTGGAGCTCTCATGCAACTTGAAAAGAGATGCCCACATCTCAAATTCACAAGTCTTCCCCGTCAAATGGGGTATGATATGGTCATGAACTGCGTCACAAATGGTCCTCTTCGCCTTGTTGTTCCTTTTCCTGAACTCTGCCACCAAGACGGGAGCAGTGACAGGAATGGGGGGAACAACTACCTCAACTATGTCCCATAGCTCGAGGTCCTCTAGGACAAAGACCATCCTCGCCTTCCAAGGCGACCAATTGCTAGCCCCTGCTAGCTTGTCCTCAACTCACATATGAGATGATGACATGTTTACCAAAATGCAATCCCCAACTGATGCTCACACTGCCAAGGAAAACATTGTCTCACTCCTGTCAACACAGGTGTGAAAAGAGACAAGTGTAATCCGACCTCACTCCTAAAAAAATAGGTGTGAAAAGAGGTCAAGTCAAATCAGCCTCACTCCTACTATGTAGGTGTGAAAAGAGACTGATGACAAGTGCCAAAAACTGCCCAACTGTCCTCTGCAAAAAACTTCCCTCTAACAACTACTAAATGAGTCATTGGCTGTCCACAAAAATTCTGCCAAGAAGATGTATATGAAAACTAACAAAATGTTGTCCCAACTGCTCAAAATTTCAACCACTTCAGCTCTGATACCATGAAGATTTTAGGTCGTATCAAGCTTGCCTACTGGGTCTGTTTTTTACCACAGTTAGGCTCTACGTTTCAACTATTGTGTAAAGTGTTTGTTGTTGTTTTAGGACAACCAACAATCCAATAAATTCTTGTTGATTTGTTATGGTTGTATTTGCAATTTTAGGTGCTCTAGCATGTAGTTTTAGTAACCAGAAGTTAGCACATGCATACTAAAATAAATACAACACACCTAAAGATATTTACAGCTAAAAATAAGAAGATATAAGAGACTAACACATGCATGTTTGTACACAGGTATTTTTGGTCAACATGACCCTGGATAAAACCCCCCGGGGAAAATCAGTTTGGAATATATATGTATATATGAGGAAAGCGGAAGGTGGAATACAACATGTACAAAATATAGTGGAACCTGATACAATAGCAACTTGTTCTAAGCTGAAACACAAGTCCAAAACCTCCAAGTGTACCCTAGGAAGGTGCGCCCCACATACCAGCTGGAAAAACCACTGAAACTGATCCATAAGAAAACTGTGAGCTCAGATATGAAAACCCCTCCACATGAATGAAGCTTTGCTAGATGGCCTCACTCTGCAACTGATCTCACTATAATATGATGGCTAGAAGTCCTCCCACAAATGATGCGCCCAATCTAGCAAGTGCGCCCTCCACAGGTGTGAAACCTCTCCACTAAATAAACAAGGCAAGATGTCGGTAGCCTCCCTCCATGAAATCTAGCGCCCAAGCTCAAGAAACCTCATGCAACAAACCTCATGCTCATCCTCCAAGTCTTCCTCTCACAATGAACAAATGAAGAATGGATGCCTCCTTCACCCTTTGTGCCCTTCTTAGACATCCAAAAGGAAACCTAAGATATGAATGGTGGAGATCATCTCATCTCCCATATAATCGATGGTTGAGATCTCCCCAAAAATATCTAAATCAATAACCCACTTTGGGTTAAGTTTCCTAAGTCAACTTTATGTCTCAAATTCTCCCACTTTGTGAATTAATAGTCATTTTAGGCATAAATGAATAAATTTCACTTTTGACTTAAAACTCCTAAGTCAAAGTGAAATTAGACAAAAGTACAAGGTACAAAGTGTATAGTCCATCCCACATGTGCTAAGGAGAGCACAAGCACATGGGGAACACCTCCCAAGGTACAAAACTCAACATAGAAGCAATCGAGAAGTGTCACCCTTGCCAAGTGTTCGCTCATAAGATGCACTCGCACCCTGCCCCTCTTCACCCAATCATCATTGGCGGTCCCTTCACCAAGTGGGGGGTGGACTTCATGGACTGCAACCCAACATTGGCTATGGGGCACCATCATATTATCATGGACGTGGATTATTTTACTAAATGGGTTGAGGTCATGCCTACTATTAAATCCGATGGTGAGACTGCAACACTTTTTCGTATTCAATCAAATTATAGCCCAGTTTAGAATCCCGAAGGAGATTGTCACTGATCATGGAATTCACTTCCAAAATGAGACGATGACAGAGTTAGCATCAAAACTAGGGTTTAAACACAATCGTTTTCTCCCCTACTATCCCCAGACAAATGGACAAGTAGAGGTTGTGAATAAAACTCTAAAAGCCATTTTGCAAAAAACTGTCACGCAGAGTAAATCTAAGTGGAACATGATGCTTTACCATGCACTATGGGCATATCGAACCATAGTAAAGAATTCCATCAGTTTCTCAAATTTTCAGTTAGTCCACGGAGTGGAGTCGGTCCTTCCTATTGAATGTGAAATCCCTTCCCTTAAATTGGTAGTCAAGCTCCTACCTAACATGATTGAGCTCGAAGAATTCCTCGTACATGTAGAGGACCTTGATGAGCAGTGTCGAGATGTTGCTATAGCCATCGAGGCGAATAAACAACGTGTTAGGGTTTAGTACAATAATTCTATCTGTCCCTGGCATTACGATGAGGGTGACTTGGTTCTTCTTTATCACTAGGTTAAGGAACCACTAGGGATAGGAAAATTCAATCCCATGTGGCACAGTCCTTATATCATGAGATGTTTCATCGAAAAAGGAGCCTATGAATTAGAAGATTATGAAGCAAATGTGTTGGACGAGCCCAGAAATGGACTCTAACTTAAAAGGTATTATACTTGAGCCCTCAAGATCGAGCGTGACCTTTGTATACTAGTGTATGTTACTATATATATTTTTCTTTTTATCCTTTTGTGTCATCGGCTTGCTTATTGATTTTTCCCTTGGTTAGCAGATGTCAACAAGATATTTGATGTTCTTAGGAACCGCATATGGTCCACTCTTCATACTCAAAACATTGTCCGCTTGGATTATCTATTCACCCGAGGGACAACCGGTGTCTTCAAGAGGCGTTTGTTTGGAGCCATCAATGAACAATGTGGTTGAGTATAACGTCGTTATAGAGCTATTACGCTATGTCATTTCACATGATATTCGATATTTAAAAGTTCATCTGGATTCCCAATTAGTTGCATGTCAATTGAACGACATGTACCAGGTAAGAGATCCTACATTACTTCGACGTTTCCTTCAGGTACGAATTTTGGAATGATACTTTGATTTTATTACTTATAATCATATCCCTAGAAATTCTAATCAAGTATCTGATGCATATGCTAATTACATTTTAGATTGGCATCTGTCACATAACTAAGTAAAGAAGACACACATACATACATTGTAATATATGCAAGTAAATTCGAAGACCAAAAGATTTTTATATATTTCATCCATTAAGTCCAAAAAAGATGGTGTCATAGTACAAAATTGGGCTTGTAACCCTAAAAAATACATATATGGTCGATACATCACATAACCACGGTATCTAAGCATGAGGTTCAAGATACGTGTCATGATAACACACTATGACATTCACAAGATGTCGAAAGAGTCTCACCCACGCATGGGGTACACCCACAACTTGCCTCTCCATACCCTCTGGAAGATCCTCCACCCGGACCATCGGAATCCTATGCGTCAGATGAGATAAATTTCCCTACACATTTTGATGGACTCTCTCTACGTCCCCGTCGACCATCTCCTCTCCTTTTCCCCTGCATCGATGTCATGGGTATACATCCCGTTATCATGGACCTATATCTGCGTAAAATAAATAAACGTTAATATATGATACCATACAAAAATATTTGTGTTTTTGTTTTCATTTATCAAATCGAAAAACACAAAAAAAATGAAATATACAAAAATCAAATTTCTCACCAATCTTTCCAAAGGCAGATCCTGGTGGCAATGGAATATCACGATCTCCTCGATAGTCAATCCCCTCATAGGAATAGTCATCAATGGCAATGATTTGTCGTCGCCACCAGTGAAAGAACTCATCGTTGTAGGGGGTTGGCACTCTATTGCCTCCTAACCGCCTCATCACCTCGATCCACCGGGACATGGATGGATCGCGTAAACCATGTGGATGAATTTACACTCTAGGGATAAGAGCTAAAACCCTCTCAAAGAAAAAAATACATAAAATGGATGCAAACCTGAAGTTCCTCATCCTCCCAAGTTTACAGTCAGTCAGTTGGCTCTTCATGTTGGCTAGTAGTGAGGTGCACCAATCGTAAACCATGGGGCTCAAAAACTCCACAACATAGAACATAAGTGGTCTCTACACTTGATGCAATGATGTGGATCCTGATATCCATGTTATTACTAAGACGATCATATTTATAATCAGGTTCGCAATTGACCTAATAGGGAGTTGGCTCCCCACTTTCTCTATGTCTGCAACGTAGTAGGTGGTGATGTATTCCTCCATAGACCTCCCACCTCCAGCCCCTCGGACCTTGAGATTTACCATATCACCTCAACGAGACAACCCTATGATAAAATAGATATATTGTCCACCTCAATTCTCAATGGTTTCCCATCGAGATTGAAGGCCTCGGTCTCTGGATCCCAGTAGTTTATCAATGTTTGGAGCAACCTCACTTGGGCCCTCATTCCTTTTATGGCCCAAAATTTATAGATCCCACATATTTTCAAATCTTGTTGGGCCCTCATATCTCTTTCTACTGCAACATCAACCTCCTCATTCTCCCTCTCTCTCCATTTAATCACCATCCTACAAAGGAAACATCAAATTTTGAGTCACATTTGATCAAAAAACATATTCACAGAGTTGTACGCGAACTACAATTATAACACTCGTGTACATGGATCGATATACATGGGCAGGCTTCGCTTTTCCCACATACATGGGGTCGTATACACGACCCAATGAACTATAGCCTACGTACACCCTAGTTTCAACCTTACGACCACCAAAAATCAGAAATTGAACACTAAATCTAAAAATTGAACCATGGAAATGGAAGAGTATAAGATGAGTACTTACTTGGTCCAGACGATTTCCAACTTCGTTGATCGTAGCTCCTGGAATCATCACTGGAAGATCGTGGGTGAAATGGCCTCAAAAGCACTATGTGGGTAAAAAAGTCAAATGACGTGGTAAAACTTCTTATTTTTACTATTTGTAGAAATTTGTTACCTACTATATATAGTTTTTACCCTATATTTCCTATTTTTGAGACCATATGGACTAATCGTGTAGTGTAAGACCTGGTTTGAAGTGGTTTTGTCGAGGGTTTTTATGGATTTTCGACATTCTTCAGCCCGTTTGTGCCTCCGGTAGGTATATACTATCACTGGCATATAGGATAGGTTCTCACCCCACATTGCATTTTTGCATCATCCTATGACCACGATTCATATGCCCTAGGTATGAAACCATTTTTTAGCAACACATAACCTTCTTTCTTCCACTAGAAGTGTCGTTATTAAGTGGTAGATAATTACCAAACATGGGTACCCTAGATAGAACACTTTTGACATTTGGTACCCATGCATAAGTTACTCCATAGGTCAGAGAGTCCCTTATAGTCCCGATATGACTTTGCGTTCGAACCTCATTAATCTTACTCAATCTCATTATGACCGTGACTACCTATGGGCTCCCGCCGAGTCTTAGTTAAGCTCTTTTCCAACTCCTAAAAAAACAAAAATATTGCCAAGTGAACTTATCGCTTTCACACTCGTTAAATGGATTTGAAAGGACATCTATTTTGGTATAAGTTTAACCCTTTTCCGGACCAAATAGACTACTTATGAAAAAGGAATATTCTAGTCACCATTGGATAGAAGAGTTCTCCTTGGTATTTTTTTATACTTTTTCAGGCCTAAGAGACTAAATCTACGAAAAATGACACTTTTGGAGTTAAGTTGTGATTGCATCCCATTATCCTTCTTGCATTGTTGAGCCTAATGTCGTCTCCCACTTTGTCATTATAAGCCTTTTTCCCCAACAATTCTCAGCATTAGCCAATTAGTGTCGTTAACATATATTTTGCAACTTGACACCCCTTTACCCCAAGATGAAAATCCCCCTGAGTGTCCATGTCCCACATGTGTTCCCTTGCATTGAGCATAGGTATGTTCCACTGCTTGGAACTAGTTGTTTACTCGCAACACTCATTTCCTCTCTTGTATCGTAGCATTTCTTTTACTATGAAAAAAAAAGGCGGGAGGGAAAATAATATTATCTCTTATCGGCAACAGTTGTGTCACGTTTGAACAGAGCATGAATTCTTGAGTCCATTCATCCAAGTTTTGGGTTTAGAATGACCTTAGGAAGTTGATCTTGTTACTTAGAGTTTACTCCTTTGATTGGTTATTCTTCCAGTCCCTATGGAGAGTTTGTTGATGCCTCCCACGTCAGAAACTTTTGTCAATCATCAGTGTTAAGTCTATGTTGCCTGGGTCATCCATCCATCTCATGCTCCTGTTCAAAGGAAGTATAAGCCCATGTTGGCCATTCCTCAGAACTCTTGAATTTGCATGTCAGCCATCCCCTTACAATTGAATCTCATAATCACATGAAGTTGTTGTCCTACCTTGCACCTTGGGCCTACTTTCATCATTGGTAGGTGACCTTGAACCTAGCAGATGACATCTCTCCATTGGTTGTTGATTGGGGGGTTTCCCTTGTGTTCGACGGTAGGAAATCTATTCACACATTGGGCTTCATGTAATGTCTTGGATTCCATTAGACCCTACTATGGTTTCCTCGCCTTTGTCGATAGTTTTCATTATTGGCTGTTAGTCAGAGGGTCTCTTTCATGTACTACTTGCATCTGGTGCACGCGAGAGAGACACATCGTCGTTGGTTCATGAACATCATATTCGTTCGATTTCTTCCTAATCATCAAACTATTGTTTTGTATCTCACATTGGATGATGAGAGATGCCTTAATGCTCTCCTTTCAATAGGTCTCATTCCATCGACTTCAACTCATCTATTCTGGAATCAAGCTCTAGAGTCATAAGAGTACTCAGAGGATTGCATTCATCAGTGGTAGGTTCTCCCACCATCGACAGTTGGGAATACATCAATGTCCCTTGATCGATGGATTCTTCAAGTGTTCGACCTCGACACCTTTATTCACACTTGTTGAATGTACTCGGTGCCTTGACACCTACTTTCATTATCAGTGGTTTGTCTCGCATTTGTTAACAATTTACCTCAATGAACGATAATCAAATGAAGTATCATTGTGTTTGACTTCAACTCCTTTATTCACATGATGTAGAATTGCACCTTTGGTGGATTTTTTTAAAGTAGAAGAACTCCAACTCACAATATCAATGTCCCATATATGTTGTTGTGTTTCATCGGACCAGGACTTATATGACTTCATTGATCATGGAAGATCAGATTGTACTGCATTGTATACATATATCTTCAGTTGATTTTGAGACTGGACTCCACTGTGTTTTGTTCTTGACTATGACTACCTATAGAATATGCCTACTTTGTATTGCCTATTCATGGCCATGAACAACTATTTTTTATATATCCACATGGATC
Organism: Picea sitchensis; assembly: GCA_010110895.2. NCBI lineage: Eukaryota > Viridiplantae > Streptophyta > Pinopsida > Pinales > Pinaceae > Picea > Picea sitchensis. Next base: position 14,632 of record SNQJ01S0198087.1, read on the forward strand.
TGCAGTGTAATCAAGATTGGAAGCCATGTGTACAGAGTCAATATGAATTGTAATATTCTCATGGGTGACTAGTTCTTCTAGCTGGGTCCTCACTACTCCACTTCTAGGAATTATAATGTATTTCGGCCATCGTGATTGCTTCTCTGACCTCACACATTAGGGGGCATCTGTTATATCAATTTTTTCCACACTCCATGCATCTTGCTTTGATGGCCTTCCATTTCCCTCAGTAGACTCAAATTCTCCATTTTACTCATTCCAAAGTAAAAAATTCAAAATTTTGTACATATACATGGCCCATAGTTAGATAACTCGTGTATACCCAGTTCACTCCATTACAGCCTGCGTACATTGGGTTTTGTGCTCAAAAATTAAAAAATATGTCGGGTTTCCATGCCAAGTCACGAGATCTATGATCCTTGACCTTCCATATACTAGAAATGCTTCGAATCGACCCTTCAAGTCCATTTGAAGGCTATAAATTGAGCCATATACAAGCCTTGAGGAGAGACATTCAACATTGAGAGCAAAGCCACTCTGGAGAAATTTCACCTCATATTGAGTCTGGATCCCTTTGTCCTTGAAAATATGAACTTATTTTGTGTTCATCCCCAAGCTCTTCCTATCTTGAGAAGGAGAAACTCGATTATTCCTACTACCTGTGAGATTTCCTTTATGGAGGATTGAAGTGGTGAAGTCCCAGGTGGAGGGACTTAGTTTCTTGATTTTTTCACCTATGTACTTCTGTTGATTACATTAATAGAAATACTTTTTTCTTATCCAATTACATGTTGCAAATATTTGTATTACTTTCCATGGGAATATTTGTTATACATGTTAGTGGATTATGCTAGTTTATATGCTAACATTTTATATAATTTCCATATGCTTGCATATCTTGGATGTTGAGGACAAGTTGCAGGTATCAAGAATTGGATCGTGAGCTCGACTGTGGTCTTCTTTGGATGTCCAGATGAGCTAGGCTTCCAACCTTCCTTTTTTTAGCATTTCCATTTATCTAGCATACTGTTGATGTTTTACTTATATATCTAGTAGTTACGGTTCTTCTTTATTATTTCAATCATTTATCACATTAGCTACATAAATAAGATCACCGAAAGAGAGGCAATCACAGAAACAATAGAAACACACAAATTATCCTGGGAAACCCTCATGGGGAAGAAAACTCAGCAAAAACTTCCTCAATATAGATAGACCAAAAACAAAGCAGAAGATCCTTCTCTACTCCTTCACTAGGAAAGAGTAGCGCACCACTTAACCAAGAGATACCAATATATAGACCAAAACCCTCCTTGACATCACCCCCAGTTGTAGCAGCTACTCCTCCAAGACTTGCACACTTTTTCCTCTTGTTATAGGGCACATGAGTGAGTGTGCAAATGAGGTGCTAGCCTTCTTTATAAATAGTAGTATGGCCTCCCTTAATTAGGTTTGGGATGACCAGTAACATTACCCTTTTAATTTACATTTAATTGTCAAGGCACAAAAGGGCCGACTTTTACAAAGGCACAATAGGGCCTAATTAATAAATATAATATAATAATATTATTCAACACTCCTTCTTAGGTAGAATATTCTTCGAAGTTACAATATTTCAACACTCCCCTTAATAAGAAGGGTATTCTACTGACAACATCAATACCAACTGACTGGACTCAATACAACATCAAGAGGAGGATACATCATCATCAACATCTGGAACATTGTTTGTCATATCTATAAATCATCGAAAGTTTTTCTCATCATCAACATCAGTAGAAACTGAGCATCATCATAATCTACAACGCGGAGCTGGAGTAACATCATCATAATCAACAATAACATGAAGTTGGGACATCAACATCAACAACACGACGCTGGAACAACAACATCAACAACATGAAGTTGAAACATCAACATCAACAAATCGAAGTTGGAACAACAACTTCAATGGAACGAAGATGGAACATCAACATCAACAACATGAAGCTTGAATAACAACATTAATTTCATGAAGTTGGAACATCGACATCAACAACACGAAGCTGGAATAACAATATCAATGGCAACAGAAGCTGGAACATTAACATCAACAACATGAAGCTGGAATAACAACATCAATGGAAACAAAATGAGACAGGAGCATCAATAGTAGCAACAACAACAACAACAACATTGGGCACTGTTATCAGACTAATCAGTAGATGCAGACACTAACAGATCTCCCTAGATCCACTTGGATCTAGAACAAAACAGGACATGACATGACTCTTTCCCTAAGTTTTGACCATTGAATTAGCTAGTAGGAAGGAACAAGTAACATGCCTTTATATCGCTTCCTAGGGTCATTGTTGCTCCCACTTCGCTCCGGTGCTCTCATGAGGTCAAGACCAAGACAACACAAACCAACCAAAGTGAAGATAGAAAAAAATATTCAACTGTCAACTTATGTGTATGATCAAGGAATTACACAATAAAGCGAGAATAGCTTTATGGGAAAGGGACATGCCACTGTATCATATTGATTGAAAGTAAAGATTACAACCTGATTGCTTTGATGTCGCAAGCTTCCTTTCAATGGCTCTT
>SNQJ01S0198090.1:0-17217 GCA_010110895.2 Picea sitchensis
AAATATTATGTTTGGCATCAAAGTTCAAACCCTTGTCTATGCACTGAAACTACATTGAGAAACAAATCAACACACATAAACATATGACAGCAGCAGCAAGGGGTTTTGAGTTGGAAGTTCTTACACCGGATTCGCCCTTCCTAGGGAGTTCGGCCTCTGCACACAGCAATGTCTACGGCCTCTGCACACAGCAATGAGAGTTTACGGCCTCTTCTAGGGAGTTCGGGCTGCACACAGCAATGTCTTCAAGGGAGTTCGGCCGCTGCACACACAAATGTCTCCAAAACCCACAACATAACACGCAAAATGACCAAAAAAAAGTCAAATCGCGCTTTTATTTCGGGTCTTTCGGAGGCTAAACGACATTTTGCCATCGTCGCGCGATATTATCGCGATATTATCGTAATTCTCGCGACATTTTGAAAATATCGTCCACCGCGCGATATTTTCGCCGATAATATCGCCAACTTCAATTTTGCCGATAATATCGTAAATGTCGCGATATTATCGCGATGTTGGTAACAGAGGTTGGGATCAAGCAAAGAGGTGTGAGAGGCCTTGGGATTGATGCCAAGGAAGGTGAGAGGTCCAAATAATTTTTTAAAAAATCATTTGTGGAGTTTCTAGAAAAGGGGGGGCGTAACTCCTCTTGGAGGGGCCCAAAAAAGTAGTGTGAAATAGAAGAAAGGAGAGAAGTGAGAAAAATTGATTGGGACATTCTAGGAATTAAAGTGGGGATCAAAGGGAGTCCTGTGGCACTCATGGGGGGCTAGGCCATCCACAACAACCTCCACCAATGAAAAGCGTCACTTTCCCTAGGGGGTGTAAAATGAGTGTAGAAGGTGCAAGATTCAAGGGGTTAGAATAGGTTTAGAGTTGGTTAGAATAGGTTTAGAAGTTTAGGTTCTTTAGATGGTTGACCTTACACATACCTATCGGTGTGAGGAAGTGGTCCACCACTCTTGGAGATTCCATTGATGGACCCAGTTGTGGTGAAGCTGACTTGTTGGGACCTTGACTCCAGGATCAATCTGATGATGAGGATGCACATCTTATTGGTTGGGATGACCATGTCACGGACTGGCCCTTATGGGATCGAACCTGGGAATGATATTAGTAGTGTAGGTGCAGGAATCCCCGGTGCCATATAGGATATAGTGCGGTCCCGGATAGGGTGTGATTGGTGATGGTGTCTCGGTGGCATGAAGGGACTCAATAGCACAAGGGGCGGTGCTTGATTGATTACCTTATATTTTGAAGAATTAATGTTGTTGGAATTTCTCCCCTTGTAGCTTGATGCTCTGGTCAGAATCACACCTTCCTTCGTAGCGTGGTGGTGACGACGGATGATGAACATTTGGTTTGTGAGTACTGCATGTTATACCGATGGATTTGGTGTTAGGTAGTAGGTACATACGATTTTACCATAGGTTCCGATGGGGCCGGACAAGCTTTTGGTCAATCCCCAGGATTGACCAAAGCATATGATACTACCTGACTCCCTACAGTTGGTTCTGCGGATATTTATGATAGCCTCTCCGATACTTTTTATCATTGGCTTAGCGGCCGCGAGAGATAGACAATGGCAGAGGGCATGTAGAGTTGGTAGGATGAGACCACTTGACGTGAGTGTCTTTATTGCATACAACGGGATAGGGGTGGATCATCAAGAGCAGACAGTTGAGTTCCTAGGCATGATGGATATTATCCTAGGCCATGCGTTGAAGGATATCTCGAGAGAGATTGCTACATATTCATACTCTCATTTGGATGAGGGTGGAGTGATTTCGAGAGTTACTTGTAGGGCACATCAACGGTTAGTGGGGATTGGAAATGATGAGCTTTGGAAATTTGACATGGGATCCTAGAGTCCATTGGGGCGATAGTTTGTTTCATCTTATGAGATCCCATGCGTGGAGGGTCGGTATGGATACTGGCCAGACCCGATCCTTGATGAGGTAGAAGCGACATCGACTATGATGGTCCCTGTCGAACAACATGGGACTGGGATTACAAATTTGGGCATTTCATTGGCCCGATGGAGGCGAAGCGAGCGTTTGCGAGGAAGTCACTTTGATTTTCCATTGTGTTTCAGTATTGAGGAGAGCACATCAATTGAGGTTGAAGTGATTCGTTGGGACTTGTAGTGCGTCCACTATGGCGGCCCGGCATGTTCAGTCGGTGGGAGCCGTGTTGAGTTTGGTATGGTCTAGTAGGATAAACCCATTTCGGGTTGAGGGTGATGTATGTTATTGGGGAACTCGGTACATTATGTTGCATAACTATAGGGGCATTGCAATTCACATTCTACTATGGGATCCAGGGATTGGATTGCTTGGTAGTTCAACATTGGATGAAGTTGAGTTTCGAGTAGACTGGCCAAAGAATCTCAGTCAACTCCCTGAGATTCTTTGGCCATTGATCATTACACTCTCATGTCGAGGGAGCATGTGGGTGTCATGCGTGGTATGCTGGAACCACATCTTGAGAAGTCTACCTTGTGTCACTTAGGTGGATATGGGACCTCGGTATATATAGTTTGATTTAGTTATTGCTTGAGGACAAAACAATATTCCAGTGAGGAGGCACATGGCATCCCCATTTTGGGACATTATAACGATACAACATTTGAGTGTTATGCCTACGGTAGCAGGATCTGAATTGTGAGAGGACCGGAGATATTGAGGGTTTATTTGTTTGGGCGACTTGCATTATTTCATCATCAGGATCCATTCGGCACAGTTTGACTTTGGTTCCATTGCATTCAGCGATTTCCGTAATTTTGAGTTATTATGGGTCATATCTTAATTAAATTCACTAAAGAAGGTCATAATGGGCATATTACTTGGAGAAACCTCTTAGTGCTTAATAGCTCGCCGAATCGGGAGGAAGAAGAGCATCACCGAGGGATAAGATGATGAGAAGTGACTTTTCGGTGGCCGAAGAAGCCATCAAGATGGATAAATCACTTTTAGAGGTAAAATGGTGCAATTAATTAATTAATTAGAGTGATTTAATCAGGAATAATAAAATAAAGTAAAAGTCTTTTGGAGGGAAAAGGTCGAAAAACAATTAGGGTTTGGGAAGAGCTATAAAGGAAGGGTAAAACAACCTAATTCATTATGCATTATTATGATTTGATGTTGAGAGTTCGGAGGAGGAGAGAGAGCCGACCTTATTACAGTGTTTGGCTAACAAGCAATGATAACACGAGGATAAAAACCACTCGGTGAAAGGAACTCAGATGAGCTAGGTGCCAAAGGTAGCCCGACCTAGACACTGACTCATGGGACCAACATTATTAACCGAGTGCTTGAAATTCCAATTACAAAATAGAGTGTTGAATGAAACAACGCCTGAGTAGAACCAAAGTGCTTTAAAATAACCACCTAAAAGTCTACCCAATCAGTTATATGCCAATAGACTACTTTGGGGTGCAACAGACCACCATCTTCACCATCTAAAAGCGGGGCTTGAGGAAAACAAGGAGGGTAGTGGCGATTTGTGGTACCAGTGTGTGTCCTCTACAGGAAATACTCTTGTTTGGGAATTTGGATTACGCTGGGGTTGGCTTTCGTTGCCATATACTATCTTATCCAGCGAGTTATTTGTAGCAAGGAGGAGAAACTTTGGTGAAAGCTAATTGAAACATAAATGTAAAGAAAGCCTAACTATTGGAAACCCTAGACCTAACCTAATAGAATATTTGGGGTTTAATAATTAAGAGTGTAGGTCTTCTTCAATAATCTTCGTAATGGTTGTGCTTAACTCTTCTAAATCTTTGGAATTTGTTGATGAAGTAATGTGTTGATGATGATCTCATATATGTGGTGATATGATTTGATGCTTTTAGTCTTTTGTATCTTGCACACACTTAGAAGATAAGCGTGGTTAGTTTACTTTGTATAATTTGTAAGTAAAAGCATTCTTCATTGTAAGTAATTGTACATGATATTGTTCATTGATTTAATTCATTCTTTTTGTAAACTTGTAAGTAATTTGTAATCTTTTTGTGAAACACCCTTGAACATAGTTGACCCGCGATTTCTGGGCACTGGTTTGGTTGATCTAGGAAGGAAGCACTTTTTCATGCCAACCCTTGCATCTTGCATGGTTGCCTTAGCATCTTGATTAGAACCCCCTTCTAACCTTAACAAATTAAAATTAACTCTCCTAGAGACCTAACTCTAACACATCTAGTAATAAGGTCTACCTTTGAAAGCTACCCTAGGAGTAAGCCTAGGCGGAAGGGGTTAGGTCGAAGTGGCCGATGGGTTGTGAACCTGGGCATTGTGCTGCAGGCCGTTGAGTGAGTCGGACCAGCTCACATTTGCAAGTGTGTATGAGGGCGGCAGTCCCTTTTGTATTGCTTCTTCAAATGTGGTAGGTTCTTCGTCCAGAAGCTTTGTCATATCTTCTAGCACATTAACTTAAAGTCTTTAGGCCTCTTATAACTGCAGATGTTCATGCCGGGACAGGTCTTTATCGTCTTGTGGGTAGCTTCAAGCCAAAGTGGTTGTTTCTTGGTCTTAGGTGCGGTGTCTGAATCAATGTTTTTCACATGGTTCCATAGAATGTCGAGGTTGTTCCTTTTCATCATTTTGTTTTCGTGAGGATTTTTCTTCATTGGGTTCTTGATCTCTTCTTCTTCTATAGTTTCTTCTATGTGGATTTCTTGAAAGCCATTTTTTTCATTAAATGTTACGTCTCTGCAGCGGCTTGATCTTATGTTGATGCGGAATATAGATTCTATAAACCTTGGATGAATCAGCATGTCCCTTGAATATCCCCTTCTTCTTTCCTAGGGGTTCTAGTTTATTCCTTTTATCCTTGGGAATCTGAGAGTAAACGGAATATCCAAATATTCTTAGGTTTTTTCCACATTAGGTTTCTTACACGAGAAGGCTTCTTCACGGTGTCATGTCCTTCAATATCACAGAGAGGGACTTACATTACGCACATATATTGCTATCATTGTTGCTTCTCCCCATAAGAACATGGATGAACCTTGATCATTTTAGTAAGGCTTTACGGTTTCTTCAATGGAATCTGTTCTTTCTTTGCTACACCATTTTGTTGGGGATTATGAAGAACAGTTAGCTCCCTCCTAATCCACGCCGATTTGCAAAAGTCAATGAATTCCTTTGATGTGTATTCTCCTCCTTTTTCAGTCCTTACGACCTTTATGCAATATCCACTATGTTTTTCAACTAGAGCCTTGAATTCCTTAAATTTGTTGAATACTTCATCTTTTTGTCTTCAGTAGGTATAGCAAAGTCTTTCTTGAGAATAATTGTCTATGAAGATTATGTAGTAGAAAGATCCTCCTAGAGACTTGATTGGCATCAGACCACATAAGCAGTGAGTGTATTAGATCTAGAATCTCCTTAGATCTGTTGTTTGTGCTTGGGAATGATTTCTTGATATCCTTCCCAGCGTACATCCTTTGCAATTTCCTTCATGTGTAGACTGTAACTCTCATATTCCTTCAACCATCCTTTTGAGAAAAGGTAGTAGCGATAGTTGATGTGAGCATACCTTATATTAGTTCATTGGGATTGAATTTGTCATGTATGAGAGCTTCTTAAGTTTTGTTCTAGTAGTCTATCTGTGATTTCCTTCCACGTGCCAATAACTCTAGCTTTCTCTATGTTGGAGTCTTTATACCATGATAACACTTTTTCCATCCACGAAAGCTATTATGTTTCCTTTGTCTCCTAGGCAAGATATGGATACAAGATTCTTTTCTAAATCAATTACATATAAAACATTGCTTAAGTGAACATTGTTACTTTTTCAACTTGTGAGGAGGCTTGTCCAAATCCTTATTTGGGAGAGTGCTTTTGTCTCCAAGCTCTACCTTATGCGATGTCTTCTTCTCATTTAGATTTGAAATTCTGGATTGATTTCTGGAGTATTATGTGCCTAGAGCTCCACTATCGATTATCCATGTCATCTTCAATTGTTCCGATGAGTGCTAAGTAGTGTAGAATAATGATCTTTTCACTCATGTCTTGATTGATTGGTAGTTGGTCATGCCTTGATCCAAAACTTCAACTCGACGTTTAAATGCTTTTGAGAGCCAGAGGTCTTGTTGAACTAGAAGTGAATCTAAATATCTTCTCCTTGAGAGAGATGCTCCATCACAAGGTGTTGGATAAGAGATTTAGGGTTTCTACCGCAGCTACTCACACTAGTAACCCTAGCTGGTGTCTTTTTGCTCACCTTTAGTAACCTTGGCAGGTTCCTCGGCAAGCTCAATATCATGTAATGGCTATGTTTCCTTCCGGTTTAGGCTGAGATAAGAGGTGTGGAGCCCATAACCTGTTAGAATAGCAGAAGAGAATATTACTTTCGTTTTACCATTGACAATATCATTGTCACCCAACCATAGGTGAAAGCCACCCTCAAAGCACCTTGACCTTGACAAGAGAAGAATCACAGTAGCAATCAATAGCCAAAAAGCGAGGCTAATGCTCCAAACAAAGAAAGTAACCAAAGGCGTCGGATGAGTCCAACCCAAAGCTGGCAACACCTTCCCGAACTTGCACACAAGGCCTTAAAGCTGCGGTCACGCACAAGTGATACGCAGTCGAGAATGTGTGTGAAATGAAGGCCCGGTGCCACAGTATTTATAATTATTCGTGGAACACACGGGCCGACTTCTCATTACAGGTACTAATTAATTCATATTAATTATCTTTCTTAGGTAGGCTGACATCTCATCTAGGGTTATATTCATTTCTTTGCTACCTTCCGAAATATTCTATTATTGTCAGGGTCACAATGGAGGTTCATACCTCCCGCAGTTACCATATCACTTGATGAAAATGTTCCCAAAGAGATTTGCTTGGAACATTTTGAGTTTTTATGTTTTAAGTTGTGGTATTTTTGTCAAACAGTTTGTGTATTTGTTTTCTCAAGTGCGCTAGGAGGGTTTTATTGAGTTTTACTTGAGTAAATGGTATAGATATAGCAATGGCATATACTCAACAAGATACAACATAAGTAGCCTGAAATAGCCACAAATACCTCCAGTTGAGGATTTTATTTAATTATATAGTTGACCTCGTACAAAATGGAGCATATCTGGAATACATATAACAAAATAGAATGTGTGGCTGATAATGCCTCCAAGATACAATAGAGAGATGAAGATATAGGCTTACAAAAGCCTCTAGTTGAATACCAAAGAGATTTACGGCAGCGTGAGTTTGTTGTAGGTGATGTCTTCTCTAGCACAATGCACACTTCATGGCTGGAATAGACTAAGGATAGTGCGGCCTCCTCTATGAGCACCTCAAACTCATGCAAAACTTCTGATAAAAGATAGATATGATGATGGCAAGATGATAGGAATAGTCTTTGGGTTGTAGCTCATTGGAATACCTCAAACAACAATATCTCTAAGAAACCGGATAAGCCTCTTGGCTATAGCAAGCCAATAATTAAGAATATCAAGAAGATAACCTCCCAAATCCTTTGAATCCAAGCTACTTGGGTAGATCGGGGATAGGAAACCTATGATGAATCTCAATTTTCTTGGGGAGTTATCTCTCACTCAAATCACTAAATCCAGAGCGATTGCACCCTCATGAGAGAAGTCGCCCCCTCTAGAAGATGGAATTGATAGGTTGGAGAATCCTCTCAAACAACGATGCAAAATGGCTAGGGTGGTAGAAATCAATCTGGGAGCTCACTGCCAGGATCCCGGCTCTTCTAAGCCAAATCAGAATCTCTCTTCCCCTCAAGTGAGGGAGTAAAGCCCAACCTGTGACCACTAGAAATGCACCACAGCTTCCCTCAAGAGCTTCCTCATTTGAATAGAATCTGAGCTAGAATGGTGAGGAGGAATCTTTCACCTCCTTGGCCAAGCTTGGATCGGGAAAGGTGGAATCTTTCACTGAGCTGATCTCTGGGGTTTGTTCATTCAAAACCCTCAAACCCCCAAATTACCATGGGCTCTCTGAAGCCGGACATCAAAATGATAATCAACATGGCCAGGAGATAGGGGCCCCTATCTCTCTTATATCCCCTTGTTCATCTTTCTCTTCAAGTGACTTTTACTTTGTGTATTCCTTAATAAAATCCTTTATTAATTAATTAACCTTTTTACCTCCTAAAAGTGATTTATTTGTCCTTATGGCTTCTTCGACCACTTTGAGGTCACTTCTCATCATCTTATCCTATGGTGCTCTTCCTCGATTCCAATGAGCTATTACACTAAGAGGTTTCTCCAAAATTATTATACTGAAGAATGACCTCCTTGAGTGAATTTAATTCAAAATATGCTCCATAATAGTAAAAGTGCGAAGCGTATGTGAAACCCTCTGAACTGGTGGACGTAGTGCGAGATATGCTTCCAATGTGTGAAGTTGCATGGATATCTGCATTTCGATTGGGCAGGAGCATAGTGGACCGGAATATCACATACATTTTTTGTCTTACCATGAAGTTTACCATGATTTCCCGATGAATTAGAAAACAAAACTCTGTGGCCTTAAGCACCACAGAAGTAGAGTACATTGCATTGAGTGTGGCGGTCTGCGAAGCAGTGTGGCTTTGCAAGCTCCTTGCATAGTTATTTGGACATGTGATGGATCCCACTTGGATTTATTCATTGTGATAGCAGGGCTATGTGAAGCTCTGAGATAATCCAGTGTTTCAAGACAAATTGAAACACATTGAGATCAAGAATTACATTACATCAAGAGATATGGATGGGAGGAAGCCGATCTTGAAGTGCGATACCTTCCTACATATGAGCGGGTTGTTGATGTTCTTACCAAACCCCTTACTAGGATGAAGTTCAAGTAATTCTATGACAGACTTGGCATGGTAGAGAATGCCTCCATCGTTGAGATGGAGTGTTGATATTCTTGACTTCACGAGACATTCTGTCGTACTCCTACGTGACTAAGTTTAGTTGATGCAGTGAGGACACTTATCGAGGAGGGATAAGTGGGATTTGGGCTTATAGCCCAATGTCCCTTGTAAGGAGACACAAGGGACACGTCAAGGGAGTTGACCTTGATGTCACACACTATGGGGGAGTTGACCCTAATGTTTCTAGAGAATTAGCCTCCTAGAAGTCCACATGGGAGTGCCATGTGGCGGAACCTTTTCTCACAGTGGTTGTGTACCCATCTGGCCGGGCTGTGCATCTACGGGCCGGTGGTTGTGTGCTACTCACAGGTGGTTATGTACCTTGGCGGTGTGTGTGTCACTAAGCGGTAGGTGTGTGCTCCTTACAGGATTTATTTGGACATGTGATGGATCCCACCGTTATTCATTGCGATAACAAGAGGCATGTGAACCTCTCGAGGAGAATCAGTGTTTCCAAGACAAATGAAACACATTGAGATCAAATAAAATTACATCACATATATGGGAGGAAGAAGCGTCTGATCGCGATACCTTCCTACAAATGAAGCCAAGGGTTGATGTTCTTACCAAACCCCTTACCATACCGAAGTTCAGGAGTACTTCCATAGCCGGACTTGGCATGGTAGAGAATACCTCCATCATTGAGAGGGGGTGTTGATGTTTAACGACTTCTGACATTCTCTAGATCGTGCTCCTCTGTGACTAAGTTTAGTTGATCTGTGAAGACACTTATCAGAGAGGGATAAGTTGGGTTTGGGATTATATCCCAATGTCCCTGTGGAGAGCACATGAGAACCGTCCTTGTGGAGAACACATGAGGACATGTGAAGGAGTTGACCTTGACATCACACACTATGGGAGTTTACCCTAGTATTTCTAGAGTGAGTAGCCTCTAAAATTCCACATGAGAGTTCCATGTAGCGGACCTTTTCTACTACAGGTGGTTGTGTGTACTACTAAGCCCGAGGCCCCAATGCGTCTGAATGATGGATTATTAATGCTACCTACGGTGGTTATGTACCAGCGGCGGTGATATACTAAAGCCCAGGTAAGTGTGTGCTACTAGCAGTGGTTGTGTACCAACTTGGGCCCAGGTAGTTAATGTACTACTATGGATCAACTTACAGTGGTGTTGATTGGATGGCATTGTAGTAGTTGTTTGCTACTTTCTGAGTTGATTGTCATGGGAGACTACGGATCACTTGGAGGCGGTTGTGTGTTGCTTAGATTAGGAAGGCTGTGATTGATGATTTGAGATACCAATGGCATGGTAGTAGTTTTGTGCTATTAGTTGATTATAGAGTAGTCAGGTGGACTACTAGATGAGAACATCATGGAAGAATACCTCTCTAGATAAGAGGTGTTGATTAATCTCGAGAATCGGCGGAATATTCTCGAGTTAGTCATGGTGGTTTGACCCGGTGATGAATGGCCCAAGTGTAGTCTTCAAAGAACAAAGATTTGATGTGCAGTGTTCCTCCAATGTGTGTGGAAACATTGGTAGGACTTTCTGCATGAGGGAGGTGTACATGGTGAATGTCCCAGTGTAGTCTTGTCCTAGTCATGGTGATTTGACAGGAATGATAAAGACTCAAGATGCTAGATGCTATCACAAGCGGACCCAGTGGGCACGATCTGAGAGAGTCAATTGGCTCAAGGGAGAGCAAAGGAGTTTCCCTACGGTTCAAGTGGGAGACAACTTCCAAGGCCCGACAGACAAGTGTCATGATTTTAGAGTGAAGTTTGTATACTTTATAAACAAACTTTGGCATGATGAAGAATGTCTCTCCCTCGTTGAAGTGTTGATGTTGGACCTCTATTACCAAAATGAGAAAAAATCACCAAAATGTAATTTCACCCATGAAATAATTTTTTTCAAAAAGCGAAGCCGAGTCAATGGGAATGGAAATGCACTAAAATTACACCAGAGATTTAAGTGGTCTGTGAGGGGTCTTTTGCTTTTATTTTACATTTATGGAGGAAACCAAACCATTCAACCCGATAAGAGGAAGAGTTTTCATTGGGATTTTGTGGATTCAAGGGGTCAAATTTGTGGATTTGGCATTGGATTTTTAGTCCATTTCCGCAGTTTTTGCATTTGGAAGTAAGTAAAAAGAAATTGCCCATTATTTCTCATTTTTCCACCATATAGTTTTCCTTAGGTTTTCGGTGTATGAGTTTTCCATCTTCAAAATAGATTTTTGATGGATCAAAACCATTTTTTACAACATTATGTGATTTTCTTTCTTGCCATGTATGCCCAAAACGTTTTTGGGATTTTTCTTGCCCTACGTCGATGTAAATTAGTTTTAAAAAATTGTGTCTATTTGGGTTCAAAACCAAGTTTTGAATGCTAGATACCTAATTGGTTTATCTCTGAATTTTTAAATTTTCATTTTTTTATCAAAAACACATGCTAAAAAACGATTTGTTTTTGCCCTAGGTTCATATTTTTTCCTTATTAAAGTGCCAAAGGCATTGGATCCAATCTGGGAGTATGGTGAGCCTACTAATCCATGGAATCAACAACATCTCTCATGCAATCTATGTGGGAAAAGAATGAACGTTAGAGTTATGCAAGCCTAAAGCCACCATCTTGCTAAAATTCCAGGGAATGGGGTGGAGATTTGTCCCATTTCAAGCCCAGAACACGTTGTGAAGGCCACAAAAGCACTTGAGAGTATGCAAAAACAAAAGTGCAGAGCCAGGAAAAGAAATGGCTTCAAGATCCGAGTCAAGCACACACACTCTTGGGGTAATGGGGTGGAGTCTAGTGAGATCCACTCCCAATATCTAGGGATAACTAGGAGATCATGTCTAGGAGCCCACGGTCCTAGACATGTGGGTAGAAGGCCGGGATTGACTTGAGCATGGCCACAGAGGGCCCATATTTTCTTCTTCTTAAATTGATTTGTCCTGTCGTGATGCTTGATTTCCATCCTGCCAGTGCAGGCACGCATGGGAGGGACTCTTGCTCCACATGAGTGGTGGTCAGAAGTATCATGGTATGTGTCATATTTGAAAGTTGTTATAACCTTCTTATATAGCCATTAGGTTCCTTTCATTTATTTGGATCTTACATAATCCATGACCATTGTTGGGGTGATTGATTAGGTAGCCTAGTAAGTTGGTATTAATGGGTTTTTGGTTAGCCACCCGAGGGGGATTTACTTGAGAGCCATGTCGATAAAGCTCCCACCATCTTATCATATTTACATCTTATACCCGCTCATCCATCCCATTCCCCTAGATGCACCCATTAGGATGACCTGATTACACTTTGTCTTGTAGGAAAGAAGGGGCTAAGGAGCCCAGGGGTAAAAGCATTTGTGCAAAGATAAAGCCATAGCAAATAAAACTAGAGATGCTTGTGAGAGGGATCTCGAGAAGCTGGTAAAAGGCCTCTCGATAAGAAGTAAAGGGACCCTAAGAAAAATAATAAAAAACAAGACCTAATAACCAAGAGGATGGAGTCTCATCCGCAGCCCGACCCAGTATGTTCATCAGGTATTTAGCGGTGCTGACTTGTACCACTATGGTCACCAAGCGAGGTGACCGGTTTATGGTAAAGGAAAGGGGATCTCATCCGCAACCGATACTTATCATTTAAGAGACACGGTGGGTAGCATTTCTGACCACCAAGCCAAAGGCGGTGTCCTGCAGTGGAACCGAGATAAAAAGAAGAAAAACAATAAAGAAAAATGAGGCAATGGGGGCTTGGAAAGAATGCATCCATGAAGGAATTGACTGCATACTCCTAAAGGCACCCACAGACAACACACGCCCTTGGTCTTACTATGACTAGACATCCCTAAAACCATATCACCTCATAAAACTATGGCTTGGATATGATCTTGAAACTCTCCATCTCTTGTGGGTATTAGCCCAATAGGTTGTTTATCCGGTTCCCTTAGCTTTGTATAGTAGATATGTGTGTAATATCTTTGAGCTCTTAGATGATGTGTTAGGGATTTCATGCATATGTTGATAACTGTGATGAAATATGATTTACATTGCTATGATCTCTAGGTGCAGTAGGCCCATGGAGTTTTTGATGTCGCGGACCATACCCGTGGACGGTACGGATGGACACGTACACGTGGGGAGATGATTAGCTTAGACCTCAGCCAGAACGAAGAGCCCATCGGATGGTTGTTGGGATGGCGGTGACAGGACAACATTGTGATGAGAACTTGCATAGAGAAGACAGAAGGACGCCCTCACAGGGGACACTTTGAGAGATCTACCTAGGGGGGATCCCCCTTTCAGTTGAGATGATGGCTTTGATGGATCGGACGCCACCCACGACAGGCTGGACATTTTCTGGAATATGTGGCAGTGTGATGGGATCACTTGGCACATGTGGCAACTTGCATGAGCCCCAGAGGGGCCAAAGTTTTGCCTTCTGGATGCTGGTGATGACCAAAAAGGGACAACGTTTCCCTCAGAGGTGCTTGACGTCTCCCTTTTAGCTCTTTTTTTTTGACATTTTAGCATTTAATGGTAAATAATGGAATATTATTAAGTCATGCTTGTCGGTTGTTTTTAATGACCTATTTTGTAAATTAAGGTCATTTGGATGATATATATTGAGGTACGTTGAGCCTCATTTTGAAGGAACATAACTCACTCTCTTGTGAGAGACTTCTTTTAGTCTTTTGTCTTGTTGTTGTCTCTTGGTTGAAACGCTTGAAAGGATTATCTTTGGCATGCATATGGTGTTTTATCATTGGAAGGTGTTTGCAACTGGTTTGATAAGCTCTTCATGAATTTGTAAGTGTATTTTGCATACAAAACTTCTTGATTGAATGGTTGTAGGTTTAATATCACGTGTATGGATTTATTGTTATTATTATGCTTAATCATTGAAACCCTAGGGAGCAAGCACACACAAGTAGGTCCTTGCTTTATGTCCACATGGTAAAAGCTTGATTAGCCATTTGAGTTAAGAAGGATATAGCCTAGCGGATTTGCTACACCTAGTTCTTCTTTTACGAGTTAGTTTGGAAATATAAGTTGAAGAAGGAGGCGTCCTAGGCCTAATTGGATTTACACCTAGGGTTTTGACCTTTAGGGTTTTGAAGAGCCTTGGCTCTACAGCACTTCGACCCTAATATATTTCAAAGCTAGCCATTTTGCCAAAGAGTCTTAAGCAAAGAGGGGAGGAGCATGAGGCCTAGCTTTAGCTACGATGGTATCCTCCCCTTGGGAGTTTGACTTGGTGGCTACAACCATTGTAACACCATAGAGCCTAACTCTCTTGTGCTTAGGTTTAAATCTTTCCAAACCTTTAGCCTCTCTCTTTGACTCCATTGGCTTAAGGCATAGTCTAAAATTGCAACGTTGAGTTTTCAAAGTTAAAACAATCTTTCAAACTCTCTTAAATTGAAACCCTAACTAACCTAGCGACTTTACTAACCCTAACTCTAAGATGAAAATTGAAACCCTAACTAACCCTAGCGACTTTACTAACCCTAACTCTAAGATGACGTCATGCCTATTTTGAACTTTTGTTTGGCTTGAAACGTTGTGGCATTGTCATCCATTGATTAACTTTGAGGTATTGGTTATTTTCATTGGCCTGATTAGCAAAAGTCCATCTCATAGTCTAGCAAAACTAACCTAGAACAAGCTTGACGTCACCTTCTAGTAAGCATAGTGATGCAGCAACATTATATATGTGAGCATATTTGTGATATTTAATGCATTGTGATAATTAAAGGATTGGTTTTATACATTGAATGCTCTATCATTTATTGAGGAAGTAACATTATAAATCTTAGCTTTAACTGCAATCATTGACTTCGTCAATAATTACTTTTATTTATGCTCATGTGTATACATTATTGATAGTCATTGACATTGGAAGCACTAACCACTGCTGCACACTTTAGTTTTATCATTGTCTTGTCTCGCAAACAGGTGCCTTTTCAGTGGAATACCTTATCTTTGACTATCCTTTGGGCAGTAATCTGTGAAGGGAAAGCTTATCTTAACCTTTGAGCCTTAAACCCTTGATCCTTTTCCTTCAAACCCCAGATTACTGGGGACGTCTCCCTCGGGATTAGCCACCCTGAATAGAAAGAGTTCCCCATCGAGGTGACAGTGGGTGGGGAAGCTCCTGTTACGCCAGTTTGATTCTTGCCCTTCAAGCTACTTAACCTTTTCTACAAACTGTGCGATAACATTTTGGCACCGTTGTCGGGGAACACTGAGTCAACCTTCCTCAACGACAAACCTTTGGTAAGCCTTGCCTCAGAAGTCCTTTCTTACAAGCTTACCTGGCGACTCCACTACAACTTTTCCCCCTATTCTTTGGTAGTTTCAGGAAAACTATCTGGCGACTCCACTGATGACGAAGCCAACAATGACTTCACAATGGGATCCTGGGAGCTATAAACCTTTAGACATGAGCAAAATCCCAGGATACCCAAGACAAATGCCCCCAATATCCAAAAAAAGATGGCTCCCTGGATTCACTGGTTGCAATGGGGAAAGAGCTGACTTTCATATGAATGATTTTTATTCTTACTTTATGCTCAACCCTGTTGCTGATGAGGTTGAAGATGTAGTAATGAAACCTTTTTCACACACTCTTCATGGAAATGCTAAGAAGTGGTATGATAGCCTTCCCAATGCTAGCATCACCTCTATGAACCAGTTGGAAGAAGTCTTTCTTAAAGAATGGGGCATTCGGGCAGAAGACATCCCAATACTACAAAAAAATCTTGAGGATATAAAACATAGTGAGAATGAAACCCTATTTGACTTTCAGAGTAGGTTTGAGGGCATTCTATATCGGATTCCTGCAACCCATTGTCCTGAAGAAGAGTATGTTGTCCATCTCTATACCCATGCGATCTTGGCTCACCTAGGTTTACCCCTCAGTAAAAGGGCCCCAAAATCGTTAAATGAAGCTTATGGCATGGCTAAAGAAATTGAACATAATATCTTCTTATCAGGGATGAAAGACCTCTTCACCTCGGGTACTCTTACTATGGAAAGTTTGTATTCCCATGAAAACCTTGTTGATGATTTCCAAGAAGAAGGGAAGTACACCATCATTCTACATGAGACAATTGAAGACATGGTTGAGGAGACAGAATCTGAGCAAAATGATGAAGTATCAATGTGTGTGCCTCCCTCTAATGAAGCAATCCAAGAGCCCTTTTCTCCTGCACAACAAAAGGAAGATGAGGTTAGTTGTTTTTCTTCTATGGATTCCAATGACATCTTGTTTCATGATTCAGAGAGTGAGGAGGAAATGGAAGCCTTGGACGAAGTGGATGTTCCTTACTGTGCAATCAAAGACAAAGAAGCAATTCATGATGATAAAGCAATAACGCATGCTGAAAACACCAAAGCCATCGAAGCCTCTGCACAGGAAGAAACAGTGAGTTACCCTCCTATCCTAAATGTTGATGATGCTTTACCTTGTGATGAAAAGGAGGAGGAGGATGAATTTTTAAATTTTACAAATCCTGCATGCTATGACACAGACAGTGACACTGTCGATAATATTGATGAGTTCATACATGTTGGGAGACATAGGTAGGATATAGTTGGTTATGACCTGGATCCCATCTATGACATTGAGGGTCATTTCCAGTTGTTGCCCTTGCCTTTGTCACCGCAGACTTCTTCCGAACAATGGCAACAAGGAGATCAGGCTTTTACTTGTACCCTTCAAAAAACCAAGGATGACCTAGCACCTTATTTTTCGGATGATTTTCAGTCTTACCTTGAGATGTTTGATGAGTACCCTGCTGAGCACTTGGACTTTTTACATGAAGATGATTGCCAACCACCGCTGTGCTCAGATTTTAATACAAGTAAGGACATTGTTTGCCTCGAGAAGGTTTCTCATGATTTTTCACCCCAACCACCTGTTATTACTTTGCCTTGTTTTTCCATTAAAGGTGTAGTTGGGAAATACCTTTTTCATGTTGAGTTTCCTCCTTGGCAGACCCTGGACTTCAAGGGTTGGTTGAGTAATACTAGCCCCAATCAGTTTTTCAACTTTCCCTTGATAATTTGCCAGTCGTCTACTAAACCTTTGTCAATTCTTTCCTTAGAGCATGAGGACGTCCTAGGTAACCAGTTCACAGGCCCTTTGAGTCAGTTTCATGACCCTTTCTCAGATAGGATTGAGTACCCTTCTCAGAGATGGACTTGGCAGTATTTTTTCCCTCCCACCCGCCTCCATGAGTTAGACTTTGAGATTCCTGATGATGTGATACATGTTCTAACTCATGACATTTTTGTGCTTGATTTGTCACTGTTTTGGTTTATGATGAAGCACAAAGGCAGGTATCAAGGAGCGTTATTGGA
>SNQJ01S0198091.1:0-17217 GCA_010110895.2 Picea sitchensis
TAACCTAACACTTCTAAGTCTAATCTGCCAAGTGTTCGAGATATCCACGGTTTAGCAATCTTTTTCCTAAAACTCTAGTCTATTGTTAAGTTGTTAAACATATAACACACACACACATTGAGTTGTTAGTTGATGGTTGGTATATTAGCTAGTGTTCTTTCTTGATGTTGTCCTTTGCATAATAGCTAACATAAGTCGTGTTTTGAGTGCTTAAATACCTATGCTAAATAATCTAAACCTGATTGCTATTTAAGTTTCTCATAACAACATTCTAAAGTTAACTTGCTAAAGTGATCAATTAATCTATGCTTTAGTCATCTTATGCTCCTAAAGTTTCAAATCTTTTGATAAGCTGCTAATCATATAACACATATATTGAATGATGATCTAAAACTCTGTATCTTAAAGCATTTCATATCGGTGTTAGTTTAGATGCATTGAAAAGACTTATGTTTAAATGCTTATGGTGTACATGTGATTAGCTTAACACATTGCTTATGGTTTCTTTTATCCGTTGAGCTATCACATTTTCAAATTACAAGTGCAAGTAACCTATATCATTTATGTGCTCATAAGCCTAAAACACCTAAACACCTTAAAGTTTATCTTATGCTTTGTGTCAAGTAACATTTCATGCTTTGATGTTTTATGGATGTATCTCAACATGATGTTTGACTTGATGGTTTAAGATCATTGCAATATTGGTTCATTGTCACATGCTTATGGTGGTATAATTTATCTTCACTGCAAACATTTCGTTTTAAAACACTTTTCACAAACTCTCGCTAAAGAAGATAAAATCAAAGTGCCTTAAAACTCATGTTTAAATGCTTATGAGGCACATGTGATTAGATTAACATATTGCTTATGGTTTCTTTTATCCTTTGAGCTATCACATTTTCAAATTACAAGTGCAAGTAACCTATATCATTTATGTGCTCATAAGCCTAAAACACCTAAACACCTTAAAGTTTACCTTATGCTTTATGTCAAGTAACATTTCATGCTTTAATGTTTTATGGATGTATCTCAACATGATGTTTAACTTGATGGTTTAAGATCATTGCAATATTGGTTCATCGTCACATGCTTATGGTGGTATAATCTATCTTCATCAGAAACATTTTGCTTTAAAACACTTTTCACAAACTCTCGCTAAAGAAGATAAAACCAAAGTGCCTTAAAACCTTTTTTTAAACGAAACTAACCAACTTTAAGATCCACCCGCTGATCATAACAATACTTAGAAACATTAAGGAGTCTTTAAAATCAATCAAGCTTCGGCCATCTAAAACGGGTAAGGAGGATAGTAGTGAGGAAGTGGTTGGGGACCGTCCCGTGATTCCGTTGGTGGGATCCTTTCTCTGACTACTTCTAGCTGTGTTGAAGTGACGTGCTGACCTTGGAGGCTAGGCTGGTATCCCCAGTATGTTGAGCACCGGGTAGTTATTTGGCAAGATAAGGGATTTGAGACGCAAACATAGTTAGGGGTGGGATCTAAAAAGTTTAATAAGAGCACTAGTTGCATAGATCACTTTGTATGTTTGGGGGGAAATAGATGTGATTGATAGACAACATACATTGTGGTAATCTCATTGATACATCTTCTACTTGCAAATAGCTGTTCTATCTTTATAATGTGGTGATGATCTACCCATTTATGCTTCATTGAATATTTTATTGAATAATCATTGTGTGGTGTGGGTAGACAAGTGTTGAGTATCCCACTTGGGGGAAGCATCACTCTGCTCTTTCCCCAAGTGCTTGAGTGGATAGATTGCCAAGGAAGGTACCCAAGTGGGTTGTTTCCTAGGCATGTCGGCCCTAGGGTGAAATCATTGCATTCTCTTGTATATCTTGTGTTTATTGTATATTGTTGTATATCTCTATCCGTTGTAAACTTGTATAACTTTGTAAGTAATTTTAACTTTGGGGTCCGGGTAGTTGATTTTGATTTAATTGTAAAACTCTTGTAACGAACACCCTTACACATAGTTGACCCTATGTTCAACCTAGCACTAGTCCTTAGTTGACTTAGGAAAGGGTCGATTTTGCATATAGATTTAGACTTAGATTAAACTTGCATTGCTTCTTTTCATATAGGCTAGTTTTCCTAGCCTAGAAACAATTAAAACTAACTCCTAGAACATTGTAATTGCAACCATTTAGTAACTAGGGACAACCCCCTTGGCTTCCCTAGGAGTAAGCCTAGATCGAAGAAGTACCTCGCCAAGGTGACAAGTATGGCAGGACTTAGACATTGTGTTCCTGTATAACACTAAGTGAGCTCTGACTTAGCTCACGCTGCAGTGTGCATAAGGGCTTAATAAACAAGGCATGGAGAGTCTCATGTGTTGATCGAAGAAGGCATTGTATTGGTTAAAACAAGCTCCCAAAGCTTGGTATTCGGGGATAGATACCTATTTGCAAAGAAGGCAGTTGGGTTTTGATAAGAGTGAGGTGGATCCCAACCCATACTACATTGTGGTTGGAGAGATCCTCTCATTCTTTTGCTATATGAGGATGATATTTTTATTATAGGGGCAGAGAGAGACTCATCACTAGCAATGAAGAAAAGGTCTAAGGATGAGGTAAAACTTGTAATAAATATGTGAGATATCAGCAGTAAATAAAGTGATAGCAGCATTAAGAAAATTATTACAAGAAAGTAAAATAAATGATCTCTAATAGTATAGAGATTATTTTCAGCAATAAAACATGCAATTTTCAGCAACAATGAATTTATCACAGCAGTAAAATAGTCAATTTTCAAAAAAAAGATCCCTTTGATCATAAAATGGTCCAGTAAATTATAGGGATAAATGCTAGGTGAAATTAGGGTTTTATTTACCAACAAAATCAGAAAAATCAGCGGTAAAAATCAGCCCCAAAAACCCTAGACGTTTTGTCTTAGATGGCTATAATAACACTTTAGAAAAATTGAATTAGGTTTAAATAGTAAAGTTTAGGTCAATAGTATGCCTAAACACCCTAGATGTCTTGGTTTCTATGGCTGAAATGAAATCAGAGCAAATAAAACCCTAACCCTAAAGCAAAAGAATTTTAGCAATAATGATTGATTATTATGGAGAAAAAAGACTATTGCCTACTATTTTGGGCATATGTGATCAAAAAGAGATCCTTCTTTGAGAGAATGAAATGGATTATTTTAGGGTGAGGCTTAGAGGTTGTCCACTACTAACCTTAGGCAATCCTCCTAAATGTTGGGGGATGATACAAGGGAAGATTCATCCACAAGAAAACCTTTCAAGGATTTTGAAAAAAAGTGTTTGTTCAAGAATGATCCAAGAGGATGAAGCAAAAGAACCACCACTAGAGAAAACAACATCAATCTAAAATGCATAATTAAACAAAACCACAAGACGAAAATAAAACATTTACTCAAAACATCTTCCATCCATCAAAAACCCTAATTTCCATGTCATCCAAGTAATAGATCCACAAGATAGGGGCTCCCAAAGAAATTGCCCTAGTTAACCATCCATAGCATTCTTCATGAAAGAGAACAAGTATAAGTAAACAAGAGTGATATATCTCCACAAGTAGCCATGATTTGAAAGTAAAAAGTGCTTCTCTTATTTAAGGAGAGATCTAACACCATTTTCACACAATACAAGCCCTAAAACATAAAATAATGCTTATTTCTCATAAACCCTAGAGATAAGGTAACAATACATAAAATCCACGACAAGAGGATAGGCCCTAAGACCCCCAACGTACCTCCAAGATGAAGTAATCCTTAGCTCAAAGATGAGATCTTCTCATTCAAAATTGCCCTAGACCTCATACGTGTGGCACATATGGTCTCAAAAGAGGGCAAGTCACCCCAAAAAGGTGAAAGGATACTCCAAAAGGAGAAACGTTGCCATGAAAGGGTGCAACATTTCATCTCCAAGGGTGACTCAAACCTCCAAAAGGTGTGACGTCATCAAAAGGTGCCAAGTCATCCTCAAGGAGCCCCAATGTCTCATCAAAGTGTCCCGTTATCACCGCTTGTAATTTAGGTCAAGTAGCCGGGAAGATAGGAATAAACTGGCGTAACAAGAGATTCCCTACCCATTTTCACCTCGATGGGGGGCTCTTTTCTATTCAGGGTGGCTAATCCCAGGGACGTCTCCCTAGTAACTGGGGTAATAGCGAAAAGCAATCAGGTTAAGGCTTAAGGTGTTTTCCCTTCACAGATTACTACAAAATGGATAGTCAAAGAGAAGGAAATCCACTGAAAGGCACCTCGCTTACAGACAAGGCAATGATAAAACTAAAATGTGCACCGTTAGTACTTCCAAATATCAATGACTATCAATATTAAATACACATGAGCATAACTAAAAGTAATTATTGACGGTCAATGATTGCAATTAGAGCTATGGCTTATAATACTACTTCTTCAATAAATATTAAATGATTACATTTGTATGCACGAAATCAATTCTTGGATTATCACAACGCTTTAACTATCATTAATATGCTTCACATATATTGTTACTGTGTCAAACCGCTAGGGGTGATGTCAGCCCTAATCTAGGCTAGTTTTGGTAGGCAAAGAGAAGTGGACGCTGGCAAATTGAGCCAATGAAAATAATCTACACATCAATGCCAATTGTTAGATGACAAAGCCACAACGCTTTATACCAAACAAGAGATCAAAATAGGCACGACGTCATCAACTAGTTAGGTTAGTAAAGCCGCTAGGTTAGTTAGGGTTTCAATTTCTGAAAGTTTGAGAGATTACTAACACCAAAGACTCAACGTTGTATTTATTAGACTAGTGCCTTGGGGTAAATGGAGTCAAGGAGAGACTAAAGGTTTGAAGGATCTAAATCTAAGGACGGAGAGTTAGGTTTAATGGTGTCAAGAATGGCAGTGGCCATGAAGTCAAAACCCTAAGGGAGGATCATGAGGCCTTGCTCAAGAAACACCAGAATGAGCCTCCCTCTTTCCTTAGAAATCTTTGGCAAATCGGCTAGCTTAGAAACACAAATATATGGCTGAAAGTGTTGTAGAGCCAGCTCTCAAACCCTAAGAATCAAAACCCTAGGTGTAAAGTCAAATAGCTCAGGACGTTTTCTTTCTTCAATCTATGTTTCAAACTAACTCAAGAAAAAGAAGAAATAGTGTAGCAATGGCTAGGCTATTCTTCTTAATCAAATGGCTGTGTTTTTATCATGGGACATGAAGCAATGACCTTGTGTGCTTTCTGTTCTGTGGTTTCAATGATTACATAATAATAACAATGTAACCATACATGTAAGATATTAAACCAACAACCATTCAATCAAGAAGTTTTGTATGAAAAATACACTTACAAATTCATGAAGAGCTTATCAAACCCTAGTTGTAACATCTTCCAATGATAAAACACCATAAATATGCCAAAAATAATCCTCCAAGTGTAATGCTCTCAACTCCAAGAGCCAATAACAAAGACAAAAGACTTAGATCTCCTAAGAGAGCAGTTGTGTTATGTTTTAAAATGAGAGGCAACGCCCTCTATTTATATCATCCAAATGACCTTAAATTACAAAATAGGGCATCCAAAACAGCCGACAAGGCTGACAATACATGATTTAATTTATTTGTCACTTTTACATGTTGAATTGTCAAAAATGAGCTAATAATGGGGGACGTCAGGCCCCTTTTGGGGAGATGTTGGCCCTTTTTTTTTGGGCATGATCAACATCCAATAGGCAAAACGTTGGCCCTTTCTAGGGCTCATGCAAGCCGCCACATGTGCCAAATGGTCCAAGCACACGGCCACATCCTCCGTGAAACGTCCCTGCCCCGGGTGGCGTCCTCTCCATCAAATCCATCATCTCATCTCGCAGTGGGGTGATCCCTAGGCTCTATCTTCTAAAGTGTCCCGGGTGAGGGCTGCCTCTTCGTTTTCTTTCATATGCAAGGGCTCAATATGATGTTGTCCTCGGCCCTATCCCAACAACTTATCCGATGGGCTTCCAAATTTCATGGAGGTTTTAGCTAATCATCTCCCCATGTACCGGCCTTTGTACCGTCCACGGGTATGGTCCTCAAGTATTATCAAAGACCACGCCTTCCATGGGCTCATTAGTCAGAGAGATCATAGCAATGTCAATCATATTTCATCATTGTTTATCAAATAAATGCATGAAATTCTAGCATATCATCTAAGAGCTTCCTAAAGACATTAATGTATCTTACTATACAAAGTCAGAAGCAACCGACAAAGTAAACTTATTGGGCTAATACCACAAGATAAGGAAAGTTTCTAAGATTATTCAAGCCATGTTTTACGAGGTGATATGGCTTTTAGGATGTCCAAATACGTACATTCAAGGGCGTGTGTTGTCCGGTGGGTGCTCAGGAGGCAGTCAGCATCTGGCCATGGATGCATTTTTTCCAAGTCTTTATTGCCTTTTTATTTTTATTTATTGCTTTTCTTCTTTTCTTATTTCAAGGACTAACTAGATTACACTGCCTTGGCTTGCGACCGAGAGCTCTACTACAGCACCACCGGTATCTTCGGTGATAAATGATAAGGTTGGCTCGTGATGAGACTCCTTCCTTTGGCCATGCAACCAAAGGTCACCGCCTCGGTGTGGTGACCAGATAGTGGCAATGTCTATACCGCTGATACCTATGAACATAATGGGTCGGCTCGTGATGAGACTTCCCATCCTCTTGCTAGTCTTGTTTTATTTTTCTTAGGGTCCCTTTAGTTTCTTTGTCGAGAGGCCTTTATTGCCTTCTCGGGATCCCCGTGTGTGCCATCTCTAGGTTTTATTTCCTATGGCTTTATCTTTTAACAGCTGCTTTACCCCCTGGGCCATTAGCCCCCTCTTCATTACCAAGACAAGTGTAGCCTCAAAGGTCATCCTAATGGCCTGACTAGGGGAGTGGGATGGATGAGCCGGGTATAAGATGTAAACATGATAAGATGGTGGAAGCGGACAATGGCTCAAGAAATCCTTGGTATAACCAAAACCCATGAATATCAACTTGCTAAGTCACTCCATCAATCATCACCCCAACGATGGTCAAGTGGATTAGTGTAAGATCCATGTGCATCTAAATGAAAGGAACTCTAATGCATATATAAGAAGGTTATAACGACAAATATGACACATACCAGATAATTGACCAATTACCTCATGAGCAAGAGTCCTCTCTGATGAAAGCCTAGGCCAGTGGTGATGGAAGTCGCTATCACGACAGACGATCTGGACGAAGAAGAAGAAAGATGGCCTCTCCAGGGCCATGCCTGTCAATCCCGCTTCTATCTATGTCTAGGGACCTCAGGCCTCAGATTGATCTCCTAGTTATCCTCAGATATCTGTGGATAACATTTGGCTCCAACTCGGGGACATGTGATAATCAGAGAGCCGATGAGAACCTCAACAATCTCTCGCATAAACCTCAGAGACCTGCTCACACTTTGACAAGAAAGCATCAACGACAAAAAGGTGAGGTGGTATTGCACCCCGCAAAATATAACATGTCCATGCAAGGCACTGCTAAATGCAGATAGAAAATGAAACTCTTACTCTCAGACTTTATCACTGGCCAAGTTGTATGTTGGTATAGTCAAACAACCGCGAAGTCAATCCAATAACGCTCCTCACCGCTTTGTGCTTCATCATAACCAAAACAAGGACAAATCAAGCACAAAATGTCATGAGTTGTAGAACATATATCACATCATCAGAATCTCAAAGTCTAACTCATGGAGGTGGGAGGGACAAAATCCCGCCAAGTCCATCTCTCCTCGAGAAAAGCACTCAATCCTATCCAAAAAAAGGTCATGAAAAATACAAGGTTCGAAAACCGACTCAACGGGCCTGTAGACGGGTTACCTAGGACATCCTCACGCTTCTAGAGTTAAGGAAAGAACCGACAAAGGTTTAGTAGATCTAATCGGCAAATTATCAAGGGAAAAGTTGAAAAACTGATTGGAGCTAGACACCAACCAACCCTGGAGTCTAGGGTTTGCCCAGAGGAAACTCGCTAACATAAAGAGGTACTCCCTAACTACACCTTTAATGGAAAAAGCAAGGCAAAGTAACAACAAGTGGTTGGGGTGAGAAATCATGAGAAATCTTCTTGAGGCAAACAATATCCGTACTTAAAAATCGAAGTACACCACGGTGGTTGGTAATCATCTTCACAACAAGAGTCAAAATACCCAGAAGGGTACTCATAAAAAAAATCTCAAGGTAAGACCGAAAATTATCGAGAATTAGGTACTAGGTCATCCTTGGTTTTTGAAAGTACGTAAAATCTCATCTTCTTGTTGCCACCGGTCAAAAGTAATCTGCTGGCGGTAATTGCAAGGGCAAAGTTTGAAGATGACCTTTCATGTCATAGATGGACCAGATTACAACTAAATGATCCCACTCCACGCCTTCCCAAAATGTATGAACTTGTCGAAATCAGCTATGTCGGTATCTGTATCACAACATGGAGGAGTCAAAACATCCAATACTTTTTCACCTTTTGTGTCATAAGGCAAAGAACCATTTAAACTTGGAAGGGGAACAATGTACCGCGACTCTTCCTCACAAGAAGAGAGCTTTAAGCATTTGATACATCATCACATGGAAGATCTCGGGCTTCACATCTTCAAATTTTGAGACATAGGGATCCGCCTCGCCCAAGGTTCCACCTTCTTCATTTTCTGAATTATAAAACAAGGTATCATCAAAAAGAATCAAAAATAACTTACCTCATTTTCTTCATCTGTGCAGGATTGACAGGATCTTAGAGAGCTTCATCAGGCTGAGGATTGGTTACTGGTGCTTCATCCTCGTGGATTACTCCTTCTTCAAATGAAAGGCCTATTTTTTTGATTGCACAACAAGGAACATCCACTTCGCTCAAATATTTCTTTTCTCCTTCATCTTCTGGATCAAGGAACATGGTATCATCGAAATTTTGAAGTGGAAAGCAACTAACCTAATCTTCACTTTGCTGTACAGGAAAAAACAGGTTCCTGGATGACTTCATCAACAGGAGGAGCATAGGTGATTACTTCATCATCTTGCTTAGGGTTTTGCTCCTTAATCACGTCCTCACTTTGCTGGTTGAAAAATCGTTCCCTTATCTCCTGTGGATTTTCTACAAAGTTTCCAAGGGAAACTAGTTTTATCAATCTGAGAGTGTCCATGGCATCTGCCTTGGTCATGAGACCTTTTCAATTTGAACGCCATGTCATGAGCTTCGAAAAGTTTTTGGATTTTTTCTTATTTAGAAGGAAACTCGTGATGTCCCTCAGTCCTTTAGTATAGGTAGACGAGGTATTTTCAGACGATGGCCTCGAGGAATCCGTAAAGCACTTTCTCGAACCCATGCCAGTAAAGCCTGACAATCTCGCATCTTTTTGTTTTATGCCTTCAATCTCTCTCACAATGATTGTAAATCTTCCATTTTCATGGTCCAGAAGGAAAACCTTTTCAAAAAAGGTCCATAGAAGTGATGCCGGCAAATCGAAGGTTATCATACTGATCTTCTGGCCTCTCCATGCAGGAGGCAGAGAAGAGCTTCATCACTCAAGTCTTCAAAATTTCTGTCACGATATAGGGAAGATTGAAAGAAATCCCAAAATCTTATCATGTGAGACTCAGGACATTCTCCATTGATGCAAGAAATTGAGGGAGGAAAACTCATAACTAGGAGGCATTTTTCTCGGATATCCAAGGATTTCACTCACGGCCTAAAGGTCCAGAGTTTCCTCGGGTCCCATTGTGAAGTCATTAATGGCTTCACATTAGTGGAGTTCGCAAGATAGTTTCTGCGAAACTACCAAAGAATAGGGGAAAAAGGTAGCGGAGTCTGTGCAAGCTTGAAGAAAAAAGTCTTGAGGCAAGGCTTTACCAAAGGTTTGTCGCTGAGGAAGATTGACTCGCTATTCTCGGCAATCTGCTACCAAAAATGCTATCAGCTCAATTTGTAATTTAGGGCTGCTTAGCCGGAAGATAGGGACCAAATCGGCGAATGTGATTTCCCACCCAATCACAATTCCTCGATGGGGCTCTCTTTCTATTCAGGGTGGCTAATCCAAGGGAGACGCCCCTAGTAATATGGGGTATTGAAGGAAAAGGACTAAGGGTTTAAGGCTCAAAGGTTATGGTAGGCTTTCCCTTCATAGATTACTGCAAAATGGATAGTCAAAGAGAAGGAAATCCACCTAAAGGCACCTCGGCTTATGTAGACAGTATGATGAAACTAAAATGTGTAGCGTTGGTTAGCAATTTCAAATATCAATGACTATCAATATTAAATACACATGAGCATAACTAAATGTACCATTACCTAAGTCAATGATTGCAATTAGAGTTACATTATAATACTACTTTCTTCAATAAATACAAATGATTGAGCATTTGTATGTACGAAATCAATCCTTGAGCTAGCAAAATGCCTTAACTATCATTAATATGCTCCACATATATTGTTATAAGGCCAAACCCAAGCAGGGTGACGCTGTTCTACCTAGTTGGTTTTGGTAGCAAGGGAAGTGGACTTTGCAAATTGAGCCAATGAAAATAATCTACACATCAATGCCAATTGCTAGATGACAAAGCTTCACAACGTTTTATAACAAACAAGAGATCAAATAGGCATGGCGTCACTAGCTAGTTAGGTTAGTAAAGTCACTAGGTTAGTTAGGTTTCAATTTCCGAAGTTTGAAAGATTGTTTAACACCAAAGACTCAACGCTGTGACGATAGACTAGTGCCTTGGGGGTAAATGGAGTCAAGGAGGAGGGCTAAAGGCTTGGAAGGATCTAAATTCCATGACGGGAGAGTTAGGCTTGAAGGAAAGGTAAATGGCAGGCCATGAAGTCAAAACCCTAAGGGAGGAGGCCTATCTGTAGCTTAAGTTAGCCTCATGCTCCTCCCTCTTTCCTTAGGAACTCTTTGGCAAAAAACTGCTAGCTTAGAATAAATCTAGGGCTGAAAGTGTTGTAGAGCCAAGGCTCTTCAAAACCCTAAGAATCAAACCCTAGGTAAAGTCAATTAGGCCTAGGACGCTCTCTTTCTTCAATCTATGTTTCAAACTAATTCAAGCAAAAAGAAGAAATAGTGTAGCAATGGCTAGGCTATATTCTTCTTAATCAAATGGCTAAACAAGTTTTTATCATGGGGACATGAAGCAATGACTTATTTGTGTGCTGTTCTAGGGTTTCAATGATTAAGAACAATAATAACAATGTAACCATACATGTAAGATATTAAACCAACAACCACAATCAAGAAGTTTTGTAGAAAAATATACCAAATTCATGAAGAGCTTATCAAAACCCTAGTTGTAACACCTTCCAATGATAAAACACCATATATATGCCAAAGATAATCCTCCCAAGTGTAGTGCCTCAACTCCAAGAGCCAACAACAAAGACAAAAGACTAAAAGGAGATCTCTCCTAAGAGAGCAAGTTGTGTTATGTTTAAAATGAGAGGCAACGCCTCTCTTACTTATATCATCCAAATGACCTTAAATTACAAAATAGGTCATTAAAACAAATTCTAAGCGTTGACTTAACAATATACATTATTTGTCAAGCATTAAATGCTAAATGTCAAATTATGAGCTAAAAGGAGACGCCGTGCCTTTGAGGGAGACGCTGGTCCTTTTCAGGGCAAATCAAAGATCCACTGGCAAACGCAATTCAGTCTTTCGCGTACAAGAAGTCTGCCACACGTGCCAAAATGGTCCAAGCACACTACCACACCCTCCGCAGAAAACGCCCAGCCTGCCCTGGGTGGTGTTTTGTCCATCAAAGCCATCATCTCAATCTACAATGGGTAACCCCCCCTTTAGGCCGAGCTCTGCCAAAGCATCCTAGGTGAGGACATCCTTCTTCTTCATGCAAGGGATCATAATGACGTTGTTCTGCCTCTGTCATCCCAACAACTATCTGATGTGATCTTCAACCCCATGGAGGTCAAAGCACCATCTCCCATGTGTGCCTGTCCTCTGTACCAACTACCGGTATGGTCCTGCATTATCAAAGACTACGCTTCATGGGCCTATCACCCTAGAGATCATAGCACGTCAATCATATTTCATCATTAAGTTTTATCAAATACATGCATGAAATTCCTAAGATATCATCTAAGAGCTCAAAGACACACAGATCTACTACAAAGTCGAAGCAACCGACATAATAACCTATTTGGATAATACCCACAAGATAAGGGAAGTTTCCTTAGAATATTATTCAAGCCATGTTTTACGAGGGTGATATGGTTTTTTAGGATGTCCAGCCACAAGAAGACCAAGGACAAAAGGTTGTCCATGGGTGCCTTTGTAGGAGGCGATGCACCATGGATGCATTTTTCCAAGCCTTATTGCCTTTTATCTTTTATTTATTGCTTTTCTTTCTTTTTACTTCAAGGTCTAACCAGAGGACAACGCCTTGGTTTGGTGACCAGAGCGAAATGATAAAGCTGGTCGATGACCCTTCTCACATACAACCAAAGGTCACTGCCTGCTGCAGGACCGGGGACAGTGGCAATGTCACAATACGCATACCTATGAACATAATGGGCTCGCTCATGATGAGACTCCCATCCTATTGGTTAGGTCTGTTTTATTATTTTTCTTAGGGTCCCTTTAGTTTCTGCTCGAGAGGCCTTTTATTGCCTAATCGGGGATCCCCCGAGCATGGGCATCTCTAGGTTTTATTTCTATGGATTTTATCTTTACCAGATTCTTTTACCCCCTAGGCCTTTAGCCCCTTCTTCCTAATAAAGACAAAGTGTAGCTCTCAAAGGTCATCCTAATGGCTCTGACTAGGGAATGGGATGGGTGAGCGGGGCATAAGATGTAAACATGATAAGATGGTGGATGACGATGGCTCGCGAATCCCTTGGTAATAATTCAAAACCCAGAATATCAACTTGCTAAGTCACCCCATCAATCACTCCAACGATGGTCAAGTGGATTAGTGTAAAATCCAAGGCCATCAAAGGAATCTAATGCATATAAGAAGGTTATAACGATCAAATATGACACATACCATGATACCTCTGACCAATTTACTCCTCATGGAGCAAGAGTCCTCTCGATGCAATCCTGTGCTGGTGTGGTGAGTAGTGCTTGTCACGACAGACGATTTAATTGAAGAAGAAGAAGGATGGGTTCTCTAGTGCCATGCTCAGGTCAATCCCGCCTCGGTACTCCATGTCTAGACCTCAGAGGTCTCGAAGACATGATCTCCTAGTTATCCCAGATATCTGGGGATAACATGTCCAATCATCATAAAGGTTCAATGTCCCATCATCCAAGTGAGATGTCTCATCACCAAAGGGTGCCATCATGCATGGAAAGGAGCCACCTCATCTCTCCAAGTGGAACGTCCTCAAGGAAAGGCCCAATGTCCTCCGAAAAAGGTAAAATGTCCCATCAAGCCATCAACATCATGAATGCAACATCCCATCATCAATCACCTCAAGGACATGTCCATGTGTGCTAGGGGGTCTTGTGATTGAAGACATGTGATCAAAATGTCCAATGTCCTCCTAGAAATGCCAAACGGCCTCTCTCAAGTGATGGGGATGACCTCCATACAAGTGGGGTAATAGCCCCTCAACATCCTCCAAAGGATCCAAGTGTCAACCAATCATGTACAATCGTCACCCGAAGAGGGGGGCTCGTGTGGTAAAAGATGCATCATGAAGACTGGAAGCAAGGTACACAATCCAAGCACAACATATAAACTGAGCCATGTTAATACCAAAGCCATTAGATAGATCTGAAAGAATATCCTCTTCAAACTTCACACTAGCTTACAAAATTATGCAATTTTCCAAGTCTAGGTATGGGAGGGTCATTATTACCCCCTATTAGGTGTGCCAATACCTAGACCAAGAAGTATGTCCCAGGGAAACCTATCAAGGGGTATGTGCAATGATAATGGTATGGATTGGGGTTTACTTCATGGGGTGGATGTCATTGATATGCGAGGCCATGTATAATATTCATCCTCATGTGCACCTTTGTGGAGGGAGTGCTTAGGCAATGAGATGACCTTTCCTTGGCACTGTGTCTTTCCAAACCCATGCTTTCCTTTTCCTTTATAGCTTTAACCTTTTCTGGCTTTAAACATTTGATTTGCTAAGTCCTTTCATAAATTATGCATTCATTGCATAGGACTTGAGGTGATGGCCTCTTAGCGAGGGGGTAGAGCTCATGCTTCTTTCTTTTCTTGGTTTTTATACTTTGTTTTTCTTGTTTGTTTCTTTCACCTACATCTTGAATGGAGGATTTTGCTCTTTCAATGTCATTTTTTATAACGTTGCATCAACCTCGAGATTTCTAGCCCCTTCTGCTCATGAGAGTATGAATCACAAACCTTTTTGGGGTGCATGTAACACCCATCCCAAAAAAAAAGAACAAGAGATAGGTGAGAGATGGAATCTGTTAATTGTGATAAGGGATATGGACACATTACCCCCATCAAGGCCCCTGAATGGTACAACTTTTCCCAAGTGTGACAACACTTGACTAGATAGTAGAAAATGATAATGACCACCAAGATGAGACAAGGAAAAAGAGATAACTCCAAAGCATCATGATTCATTATCCAATTCAACCAATGATCACCATTTTCATGCCTCAAGTATTAACATTATCACTCGATATGAAGTGTCAGAACAATGTACCTAAGTGTGTAAATGCACCATATCATATGAGTGAGCTAGGAAGAGCATGGATGGAAGGCATCTACGGGAAATTGTCTGTGGAGAGTGTTGTCGCCTTATACACACCTGGGAGACGTGGAAGAAATCTTCAATCCACTCGGTGTGTCCTTGGGGGCAAGTGAGAGTTAAGGTGTTGTCACCTAATCCTCAACTCCTCTGTCTAGGCTAACTCCTAGTGAAGCCAAGGGGGGTGGTCCCTAACAAATATACTAAGGCTTGAACTAAACTAAGTACAAGAAATGAATCTAGGAATTTATTCTTTCATTAACCAACATAAAGTAAAAAATACACAGATCAATTATTCACCATGATATATATATCAAATATATACTTGCATAAAAGGATACTTAAGACACAATTGTTAGATGCAAGTAAAATCAAATTGCTTCAAGTAAATGACTAAAAAGTAAAATGAAGCATATGGCTTTGCAAAGTGTGT
Source organism: Picea sitchensis (assembly GCA_010110895.2). Classification (NCBI taxonomy): domain Eukaryota; kingdom Viridiplantae; phylum Streptophyta; class Pinopsida; order Pinales; family Pinaceae; genus Picea; species Picea sitchensis. Next base: position 15,140 of record SNQJ01S0198091.1, read on the forward strand.
AAATGAGACCAGTGCCTTAAAGGTAATCGTGGGCATTGTAGATCGCATATTTTATTAAAGGTAATCGTGGGCATTGTAGATCGCGTAGTATTTTATTAAGGTAAATTGATGGTAAATTAATGAAAGTTATTGTGGCCTCTTCAGAGGCTAGCTCTTTGTTTGGAAACTTGCGGAGAACTTACCGAAACCCAAGAGGTCTCACCAGTGAGTTCACTAAAGGCGCTGGATGTCCGAAACGGGTGGGAAACCAGGTCCCGAGAGGGCCCGCCTTACTTCACAGATTACCCTTAGGGGTTTTCCCGTGCATTGAGCTAACAACTTCTGAGATTTCCCTAATTATTCTATCACCACTAACCAACCCAATGTGTATGAAACTTACTCCCCGCAGATCGAGACTAGCTCGCAACTAGAAGGGTCAGGAACCGCACTGGGAGCTAAGGGGATTTGTTTATTTTAAACAAGAAAGCAAATACTAAAATTTGAAATGTTTTGTAATTACTAATGTCTTCACTGACCAGCCTCTTTGGAGGAGCTGAGGAGACAGGTTATTTGCCAAATTGAAAATTGCATAAACTTGAAGCTAACTAACAACTAGAGATTACTGTGATTGCAAATTAAAATATGATCTATGAAGGTTGTGTAGTGCTTCAAGACTATGAAAATGACCGCCTTTACTTAATCTTTAGATCATGAGATAGATTTAAACTTTAAGCAAGAAAAATGAAACCATGCATGAAACTGAAAAAAACACCACCACACTGGTTTTCCCCTTTGGGGGAAAAAAGAAATGAGTGAGGCCTCCTTAGCCTCACTTATTTTATTGATTTACTTTACAATATTCTTTCTTTCTTTTTCTGGAAGACTTGTGAGTCTTATAACTTGGGCTCACAAGTATTACAAGGTTTTCTTTGAAACTAGTCTTTAATGGTTCGCTTTCGGGATCAAAACAACTCCAATCTTGGTCAAATTGGACAAAATTTCTCCCTCTTTATTCGATGACCTGCTAGCGAACAAATTAGATCAATTTCACCTAAAAGACACTTGGAGAGTGCCTTAAGAAACAAACAGAACTTAAGCTCAAACTTCCTAAAATTTCTAAGTATAAAAAGGGTTTTTATAACTTTTTTGACTTGTTAAAGGAGACTAAATGATGGCTCTTTTAGTTGCTTTTATTTGTTGTCATAAAACAACAAGTAAAGACTACTGAACAGTTTGATCTAAGCAATTAAAACACTTTACTTTTTGTGTAATGTTCCCAAGCCAACATGCTAGGAACATCACGGTTTTGGGTGTCTTTTTAAACTTTTACTGGTTGTGGCATTTCGTCAAACACTTTGTTGATTTAGTTGTTTGTATGTGTTTTCTTGCAGGTTGGCCTCTTGATTTCGGCCTTAAAGGTTTATGTTGATGAATTTAATTTGTGTTGCAGCAATAAACAAGAAGATACCGTAATGGAACATACCTCAACCATATGCAAGATCAACAAGATGATAGACAAGCCAAAACACTTCAGATGTGATTTTATTCATAAATAGAAGAACCTGCTACAATGAAGATGCCGATCTGGAATGCTCCACAGATGGATCCAATAACATAATAGAAGCTGCTACAAAATGTTCCAAGAAGATACTATAAGCCTCCAAAGGCTGAATACACCATGAATACCAATACAAGAAAGATTTGGGCCATATGAAGTGTCAACCCTCAAGCTGCAAGATGCCACGCCTTGCTGGAACCCTGAATAGTCTCAACAATTCGACCCTGCTGCCAAAGATGTCCAAATGCTCTAATGAAGATGCCAAACAATAGATCGGGTAACTGCAAGAACAACCCAGGTGCTCAAATCTCCACGACCCCTCTAAAAGGCATGGATCTAGACTCCATCCAAGAAATGGTGTGCCCCCCTAGATGCCTGAAACCCTAGATAATTTGGCTCTCCTCCTAGATGCCTCCAAATGCTCCACAAAACCACTAGAATGATAGATCGACGCTTGGTTATTGTTATCCCCGATATCTAGGGATAACTAGGAGATCATGTCTCGAGGCCCACATGGTCCTAGACATGGAGTACCGAGAGC
>SNQJ01S0198092.1:0-12583 GCA_010110895.2 Picea sitchensis
ATGTCTATGCAATAGGCCGCGTATATGTCGTAAAGCCTTGGGAAAAAGGCAATGCACAAGGGTTGGAGCTTGATGTGATGGTATAACTCTATGTTGCAGGGTCTAACATAGTTTGTTGCAGGTTCTGACACTGTTTGTTGCAGGTTTTCATGATTCTATATTCGATTATGTAAAGTGATGATAAAAAATAATGAAAGGCTATCTTGGATGCAAGGAAATAACCCATGAGTATGGATTGATGCATTTTCTGTTGAAGAACAATGTTGGTTATGACAGTGAAGTTATGGCACCTTGGTTATGTGATATATCTTGATGATGCTAGCTAGAGATGTCATTGATCTATTAAAGCATACCACTAGTACATGTATTATTGGATGCTTAGTATTTGCTATAGTGAACGGATGATTGAGGATGATCTTTTGGGGTACATGGATGGTACATATTTAAGTTTCATTGATATATCTTATGATGTATTATTGGAATCTTACTTGATGGAAAACTTAATGCATGCATTTGGTATATGGATGGGATACATACTAGGACATGTAGTTGGTTAGTTGATGAGGTGATCATGTTGTACATCATTGATGAGTCATAGATTGATCTATAGTTGATGTATGATTGGTACATTTCTAGTACATTGGTAGAAGCACCTACTAGCAGTTTGATTGGCACATGTTTTATGGAGGATTGGGCATACATGTATGAGGATTCATCATGTTGTAGTATTGGTGCATGGTTGATGTACTTGCTTGGTACAGGTGGTGATACATATTGATGTGCATGTTTGGTACACTCATAGATGGTATATGTTTGGATGATAGTACTTGGCTAAAAGTACACCATTTGTATTACTTGATTAGCACAAAAATTGGTATTTGGAGATACATGGTTATGGCACTTGGTTCATGGTGGAGACATATCATGAGTGATATGACACATGGTTGGCATATTGGTAGATGCACATGGTTGGCATGTTGATGATATCTTTTGGCACATTGTATGGTGTTGATGTACATGGTTGATGTATATGGGTGTTGTGCATGGAGGGCACACAATTTGGTGCATGATGTACTTGGTCGATGTTTTACTCGTGCTTCTCTATTTTGATTGTTGACATATATTTTGTTTCATGGTATGGCACAAGTTTTGATGCATGGACAGGTCCAAGGATCGTCATGTGTTAGCATATTGTTCATTTTATAGAGAAGATAGAGGGAGACATACCCATAGGGGGAATCATTCTTCTTCCCATGATTCCAAGAGATATTTATCAGTTGCATACTTGGAAAGATCCCTATATTTGAAGAAAGAGAATAGAGGCATAATTCCAGGGGGAGCGATGGTCACAGGGGGAGTATAAGCGATGTATCTTCAGCATTACATCAAAGTGATACACCTTGTTCAAAAGGGGAGAGATTATTATGAGGAAGATCAAAGGCATTCAGACAGGGGGAGCAACTCCAAGGAGAGTTCAAGCAGGGGGAGCAGTCCCAAGGGGAGAATGACCCTTTTCCATTGATGTCAAAGAGGGAGAGATAGTCACATTGATGTGATTGATGTTTATTAATGGGGAGAGATTGCAATATCCCTAGGTAGAACCCGACTATAAATGTAATAATGTACTTAAGCTGGTAAGTTGTTTTATATCTTTTTGGCATGCATATTCCATGGTGTAGTACGTGCATGTACTGTGTAGTAAAATGATGAATTGGGCACATTCCAGGATAGCGTGCGCAACATCTTAAGTGCACACGATAGTGAGGCCAGCAAGCATTTTTGTATATGTTTTTTTTTATAGGCTGGTGATCCAGTTATTACAAGCTAGGAGGCTTATGTTTGTATTAGGCTAGAGAGCCTAGATGTTAAAGGCCAGTGCACCTATTTTTGTATATGTCTCATGATTAATATAAAATACATCATTGCTCGCAGACCGACCATGATAAAAGAGATGGGGGACTAAAATCCACTAGTTAGGGAAAGGGTGGGGACTAAAAGTTAAGGAAAAGGGCTAAGCTATGGAGCTTAAGCCAAAAAGGGATATTATATTAATATTTCTTAAAGTATAAAGTATGGGTAATTAGTTTATCCTAAGTTCTAAGGATGGGGACAAGTGGGCCAAAGTAGCTCCCAACATGACAAGTGTCAAGTTGGGGACATGCATACTTATTGTTTGGACTTATCTCATTTTAGGGATCATTCATCATTCCTTCCATCATTTGATCATAGAGGCAGCCATTCCATGGGCTTTCACTCATGCAGTCAACTATTCTCCATACTTTCCTGTCATTGTATCTGAACCTGTATCCATAGCCATATCTATTGTGTAGTTGGTTAGCTTGGGAGCTAGACTGAGGAAGCGGGTTGTCAGGCCCGTGGGATATTGAAGAAGTAGGTTGTCAGGCCCATGGGATATTGCAGAGGCAGGTTGTCAGGCCCGTGAGCATTCTCTCTGGGTGAGAGAATTGTTGGGGACTTGATTTCCTAAAGGTGCTAAACTGCAGCTACAGGGCTCTAAAACTTCCTATCCGGCCTGTTATTGAAGCCTAGAAAGGAAGTGGGGTAGTCAAAGGACTGTTGAGCAGAGAAGGGGCACACTTCCTGGGGTGGGACAGGCATGTGGGGAATGAGGGACTGTAGGCTGTTAGTTTGAGTTGGCACCTATGACAGAGTCTTTCCTGTTGTCTATGAGCCATTATCTTGGCTAGGAATCCCTTTACCCGGGTGGAATTTAGTACCAGCTCAGGGGTGACCCACTATTGAGAGTGATGAGCATTGTGGTCTATGGCTGGGAGGTTCATGGAAGGTCTGCACGCAGTTGGTGAAATTATTGCCAAGATAAGTGCCAATTGTGTGATAAATTTACATGCTGCATTGTTATTTACATGTTCAGTTTTATGGGTTTATCCTGTGCGTGGTTATAACTGTCTGTATGTTTATGGGTATTTCCCGTATATGCTGGATTTATATGCTTATTGTTATTTCAGTGTGAATCTATGCGTTTACAAATGTATTTGTATGTTTTTGTTTAATATATATATATATATATATATTTCCGCAAGAGTTCTGTGTGTATATATTTTAATTGCATGCAGTTCAAAAAATGTATGTGGCATAGCTCAATTGGGTGTTGGGTATGTTATAGTATGTTTCGTAGAGAGAACGAAAGAGTTCTCTGGAGTAGCACGGCCCGACATGGATGGTCGGGGACATTACAATATGGTATCAGAGCTTTAGTTTTCAACACTGAGCCTAGATGGGACGAACAAGTTGAATTGATGCAAAATTTCACCGAGGACTTATTTTGAAGTGCCAAAATTCGAGTTGCAGAGCGTCCCTGGTAAATTTTAGAAGCAACAATGATGAATTGGGAAAAGCCCCAATTTCAATTGGTAAATTTATGGGAAAATTGACAAATTCGGCCATGTGGTGAGACATTTTTTATTTAATATATGTTCTAGCAAATTCAGACTTGGAATTGGTCAAATTTGAAGTCACAATGAATCCATGATAGTTGGAGAGAGTTTTATAAATAAAATTTTCAATTCGTGAATTGACTTTTGGGTAAATTAGTTCCAGAAACGTCAACCCACAACGAATTGTTGTTGCAAAGGTTGAACTGGTGTTATCGGAGTGAAATTGAATGAATTTCATAGTTGCAGAATGTCGATGGTAAATTGGGGGAAAAGCCCCAATTTCTGCAGCGGAATTCACAAGGAATTGTTGCGCATAAAAATGAATGTGCGTAGGTGAGCGCACTAAAAATGCATGATGCGCAGTAAAAATATTGTGATATGTGAAAATTGGGCATTACCCGGAAAAATGTTGGTGTGCTGGAGTGTGCACTAAATTTTGGCACCGCGTGGAAAAATATGGTGTGCGGGTGTGCGCGGTAAATTTAGGCGTCGCGTGGCAAAATATTGATGTGCGGGTGCACACATTAAATTTAGCATTGTGCGATGTGCACACGCATAATAAGGTGTGCGCAGTGTACACACACATAATAATGGCTCGTGGGGTGTATGCAGTATTTCCAGAGCGTAGAGGAGTTTGGTTGGTGCGCGCGCAACGTGGGTATATGTTGTCACATGACAGTTTAGTTAATGGTGCACACAGAGTATTTGTGCGCGGTGGGGGCGTATTGAACTTTGGCACGATGCAGTGCATAAAGTAAAATGCGTGTGGAATATCAGCGCACGATACAAAAACTGTGTGCAACAGGTATAGTGCGATAACCAAAACTGCGAGCGGTGGATATTGGTGCGGCAGAAAAGTAGTGTGCGCCAGTTATTGGTGCGATAGGGAAGTGTTGCACAGTAGATATAGGTGTGTAGAGAACGATTTACCTTGTGGTGTTGTTGCACATGGTAAATATGGGTGTACAGGTATAATTTTGTGCGTGCGAAGTTGTTTGGATGGTGAATAACAACGAAAAACCAGCGAATTTCCGCGACATTTTATGTTGTTTGAACGTCATATTTTTGCAACGTGTTTTTGAGGGCCTTAAGAGCGTTTTTAGGAAATCAAAAACCATGAGACAAAGGTGTACCAAAGGTACACTTTGTCTCTGCAACTCAAATAAAAGAGCTCGGAGAGAGATTTCTAATGGTGTAAATTGTTCGTCAAACAGAGCCTTTATGAGAAAGTTATAGCACAAACAATGGAGGGTAAAATGTAAGACCCATCTAACTTCAGAGAGCTATAGCTTTCTGCTCCAGAATCTGATTGAGGCATAGGAGCAGTCAATGGAAAACTATTGAACCATAGAATACATTCCAAGAGCTGAATTAAATTTTTGGGCATGTTAAAAGATGTTTAAAATGGAAAAGAAGGTACCTGTAGCATACTAGTTACAATATGGTATTCTGGCCTAGAACTTCAACAGGCTGAAACTAGTAGCCCAGAACCCAGAAAAAGGTGAAACTTGGACAGAGTGTCCATAAGATGTATATGAGGAAACTCAATTGAGCTCCTATGAAAACTCCAATGGAGTAGGTGCAAAAATTCATAATTACAGCGCAGAGTTGCGCCAAGTTGAAGTGTGAATAGAAAAATTAATGGACAATTTTCAAATAACCATAACTTTCTGCTCAAGACTCGGAATTGAGCATGGGAGAAGGTGTTTGAAAGGTATTGGATAGAGGAGTCTAATTAACCTCCCATAAAATTTATTTGGGCAGTAATTATCACAAGATATTAGAAGAATCATTCTGATGCATTATTGGAACAAAATTGTACATAATTTCATAAAATTGTTGAAACAATTAGCCTAAAAAATTTTGTTGACTGTACAGTTTGAAGAGCTAAGAAATTTTGGTTCTTAACAGGTGTGAAGGTGGAAAATTTGGTTAAAAATAAGCTGAGTTACTTAGAGAAAGAGTTCTATGACAAAAATCTTTCATAAAATGATCAAAATCCAAGACCTCAAAATGTCAAGGTACTAATCTGAGTATAACCATAAAGTCTTTGGAAGCCACTACAGGAAGTCCTCTCATGTTAGTCAAGTATTCAATGGAATTTGGACAGAGGAATAGATCATGTAGTGAATGAATTAGTGAACACTCCCAAAGAAACCAATATATAGAATAAATAATGCATTGGAGTCAGATCTATTATAAAAGGAATTGACTATCAGAATGATAGTAATCAGATAAAGAAAGAGTCTTATTGTATATTTGGATAAAGAGTGCATCATATACAGGGACTTGTTATGCAATTACAGAGTAATGCTTCCTTTATGTATTATCAGAGTGCGCAGTGGAAGCATGGTACGAAGGGCATCAATATGGCATAATAGAAGCAGATTGTGCAAGGCTGGTTGAAATCAGATTTGTTCAAGACAGGGGAAAGTAATAACCAACAAGCAAATCCAAGTGTTGATATGATCAGTTAAGGAAGGGATAAATCAAGTACCTCAAGAAGGAATTTGGTGTTAACTATCAAATTTTACTCATAAAACATGTCTGGAAATATAATTGGGTCATGTAGGAGTTGGATCAGAAGGATCTGAATAATAGTGGAATGCTGAAAATTAATATTAGCATAATATGTAGTTGCAAGTCCATGAACATGCTAGGATAATGGAAGAGGAAATCATGAGGTAGATATCAAGATAATGGGAATGCAGGACAACACTCCAAGAGGGAAAGAAAGAATAATAGAAGATTTTTTATGCATTCCAAAGGTATTGAAGATAATTCCACATTAGCATGGAGATGTCAAAGCCAAGAAAGACTTAAAAGTGAAATGAATCTCTGAAGATAGTCAATAAGGAACCATGAAGAAGAAAATGGTTATATGCACAATTTTGAATACAAAGAGATGGTGTCTGAGAAGAATCCATCTCAAGTGGCATAAAACCATGAGTGACATTTCCATGGAGTGGAAGTACCACTTGGCAGTAGGTTGGTAAATTAAAGTAGTATTAAGTTCTTTTAATTAATTGTATGCAGCTAGAGTAGGAGGCATATGTCCATCCTTACAACATGCTAAGAAATTGGCTATAAAAGCCAAGTTTGAGGCTAGTTGGCAAGTAGTGGAGAAAGGTGGAAGAAAAATCAAATACTAAAGTATTCAGCCAGGAAAGAGTTGAAATAGTCTAAAAAATAGATGGATGTTGAAGATCCAAAGTCTATAAGCCAACATGTTTGGAATTATAATTCATCCAAGTATGAGTTGGGATAGATGGATCCAAGAAGTAAATAAAAGCTGAAAGTTAATATCAGTTTAGTATTGAGCTGAAAAGGCAAAGGCAACCAAGAGATATTTGGCTAGAATGTGCTTAGATCATAAATAATCATGCACAATGGTTACAGTGAAGAGCACATGAAGATTCAGGAATCTAGAAGAATTGAAGATTTCTGGGATAAACAAGAAAAGGTGATACAGGGAGAAATAAGTTGTTGCAATTACTATAGCAGCAGGTGTCTTATGTCTTGTTGGGATAGCCATAGAGTGAGAATGTGTGCATGTTTGCAAGTGTTGTTGATAATGTTGTTGCATATGGAAGGAAGCAACAAAAAGTTGGAAGGTTTATCATAAGACTGATAAAGAGGCATGAGAGCTTCTATTGTCATCAACTAATCAGGTAGCATTAAATTCATTTAATGGCAACCATGCAGGTAAGTATTTGTCTTTTGAAATTATGTTGCATAATTGTCAAAGGGAAATTTAGGGAAGAATTTCCTAAATTTTAATTGTATAATACATTGTATGGTGTTGTTTAATTACATTGACAGGATTAAGTTACCACTAGGTGTGGTAAAGGCTAGAGGCCTGTTATAATTAAATCTTTTAGCTTTTGAATGCACACACTGACATAGTAGCATGTCATGATTAAATTGGTTATGAGACAATAACCCAAGAAAATAAAAGATAAGAACTTGTTATAGGAATGATGCTAAGAAATCTAGTCATGTATGAGACCAGGACATGGTTGGATATGGCAAGGTATGATTGTAGAAAGGTTATGTGCTGCAAAAATACCCAATGAGCTTCCTACCTTTAAATGAAACTTGGACTGCAACATTTTTTCTAACACTAATGCACACCACAAAATTGTATTCTTGGTGTAGTGTTCGGGTTGAAAAGGAAGGCATCCAAACAATTGAGAAGACAATGGGAAGTGTGTGGAGAATGTGTCAAGACATTGACCAAATTCCCAATTTATGAATGGTGAGATACATGACTTAGATAAAGATCATTTTGAAAATCGATACAAGTGTGCATTGAATAAATATGCATTGAGAGTTGTACTCATGTCTAGTAAGTGGCAGAGTTTCACTCATACATGATAAAATTGTATATTTAAATACAATTGCCGAATGCATTTTTGTGAGTGCATGTATATGTGTTCTTGAATGGAACTAATTATGTCAATGGATGAAATGTTACTAACTCATGGATTTGAGAACATTTCAGGAATTGCTAGACATTGCAACAGGAAAGTTGCAAGTCAAGAGGTCACAGGAATAGTGACTACAGAAAATTTCATGTTCAGAAAATTGAAGAAATGAACTTACTGTTATTAATTATGAACATGCATATGCATAGAATGATGAGTCATTATATTCGGTTAAATTGTTTGGTAATTGTGATTGAATTTCTAGGTGCGGGCAATTCTAAGATCATGGCATAAGGTGTTGTAAATGTTGAATTATGATGTACAGAAAATACTGACAATCTGTTGGTTGTATGCAATATATAATCATTACAGGAAAAATGGTATTTAGCATGGTGCTTACTGAAATACATAAGGAAAACTACATCCTATTATTGCAACAACAATGAAAAATTATGAAATAGAATTTCATATTTTGGGAAAAGTCAAATTCATTATGAAATTAATTTGATTTCTAAAATGGGATTTTTATAATGCTCTCTCATGATAAATGCATGTTTATGATGCAAATGAGATGATAATGATTAAAGTTGGAACTCCTGGAACCACGGTGCTCTGAGACTTCATGTCCAGCCTGTGTTGGAGCCCTGGAAGGGAAGTTGAGAAGCCGATGAACTATTGGACAGTGAAGGTGCATACTACCTTGGGTTGTACAGGCATGTGGGCAAGAGAGACCGTTGGTTGGAGTGTTGTTGAGGCTTGGTAACTTGGCCTATACTATGTTGATATTGATTGTGGGTCGTGGTTATCTTAGGAAGCCATTGATCTGATGGAGTCATAGCCATGCTCAGGAGCGGCATGCTACTGAGAGTTTATCAGCAGTGATATATAAGGTTGGTTGTAACGTCGTGCATCTACAACCAGTTTCTTATTCAACCAGTTTCTTATTCAATGAGGTTTAATTGAAGCATGTAATAAGGAATAATGAGATGAATTATTCCTGAAGCAACTCTATGGAATAGAGAAATTGACTTCCAGTTGTAGTATGAGTACCGGAATTGGTGCTGGAAAGTAGAGCACTAGATGGATAACAAACATTCAATAACTAAAGCTTGGAAATTTTAGAGAATTGGAATGGTACATGGTATATAATGCACTGAGGACAGTGCATAAATAAGGGGGCCAGCGAGCCTTTTTGTATTTTTTTTTTATAAGCTGGTGAGGCAGTTATTATAAGCTAGGAGGCTTATGTTTGTATTAGGCCAGAGAGCCTAGATTTTAAAGGCTAGTGCGCCTATTTTTGTATAGGTCTCATGATTAATATAAAATACATCATTACGCGCAGACCAACCATGATAAAAGAGATGGGGGACTAAACTCCACTAGTTAGGGAAAGGGTGGGGACTAAAAATTAAGGACAAGGGCTAAGCTAGGGAGCTTAAGCCAAAAAGGAATATTATATTAATATTTCTTAAAGTATAAAGTATGGGTAATTAGTCTATTCTAAGCTCTAAGGATGGGGACAAGTGGGCCAAAGTAGCTCCCAACATGACAAGTGTCAAGTTGGGGACGTGCATACTTATTGTTTGGTCTTAGCTCATTTTGGGTATCATTCATCATTCCTTCCATCATTCGATCATAGAGGCAGCCATTCCATGGGATTTCACTCACACGGTCAACTATTCTCCATACTTTCATGTCATTGTATCTGAACCTGTATCCATGGCCATACATGTTGTGTAGTTGTCTAGCTTGGGAGCTAGACTTAAGAAGTGAGTTGTAGGCCCATGGGATATTGAAGAAGCGGGTTGTCAAGCCCATGGGATATTGAAGAGGTGGGTTGTCAGGCCCATGAGCATTCTCTCTAGGTGAGAGAATTAATGGGGAGTTGATTTCCTGGAGGTGCTAAACTGCAGCTACAGGGCTCTGAGATTTCCTGTCCGGCTTGTTGTTGAAGCTCGAAAAGGAACTGGGGCAGCCGAAGGACTATTGAGCAAAGAAGGGGCACACTTACTAGGGTGGGATAGGTATGTGGGGAATGAGGGACTGTAGGTTGTTAGTTTGAGTTGGCACCTATGACGGAGTCTTTCCTGTTGTCTATGAGCCATTATCCTGGCTAAAAATCCATTTACCCGGGTGGAGTTTAGTCCTAGCTCGGGGGTGACCCACTGTTGAGAGTGATGAGTAGTGCGGTCTATGGCTGGAAGGTTCGTGGCAGTTCTACACACAGTTGGTGACATTATTGCCAAGATAAGTGCCAATTGTGTGATAAATTTACATGTTGCATTGTTATTTAAGTGTTCAGTTTGATGGGTTTATCCTGTGCGTGGTTATAACTATCTGTATGTTTATGGGTATTTCCCGTATATGCTACATGTATACACTTACTGTTATTTCAGTGTGAATCTGTGCATTTACAGATGAATTTGTATGTTTTTGTTATATATATATATATATATATATATATCCGCAAGAGTTCTTTGTGTATATATTTTAATTGCATGCAGTTCGAAAAACGTATGTGTCATAGATCAATTGGGTGTCAGGTATGTTATAGTATGTTCTGTAGAGAGAACGAAAGAGTTCTCTAGCGTAGCGTGGCTCAGCATGGATGGTCAGGGATGTTACATAGATAGTCACATTGATACGATTGATGACTATTGATGTAGAGCATGCCTTGTCTACATGTTGACATCAATGATTGGTGTTGAAATCAATGTTGGTATTGCCATGAATGCCAAAGGGGGATATTATTGGATCATGTTGTCATTGATGCCAATGGTTTTATTCATTGATGTCAAGTGATTGATTGATGTCATTGATTGATGCCAAAGGATTGATTGATTGATGATTGATGTCAAATGTAACATGTATTGCCCTTGATGAGAATGGATAGATGTTAAGCATAGATGAAGATGGATAAATGAGTTGTCATTGATACATGATGCAAAGATGAAGATGGACCGATATGGTTTCTTTGATATATGATGCATAGTTGAATTGATGTAATGATGAATCATTATTATCTTATCATTGTTGATAAGGTGTACAAATGGATGAACTCCAAAGTGGTCCCCTTATGGTGAAATCTCTCAAAGGAAGACGCTTTGCAGTTGAGTTATCCTTGAAGTATAGTTGAAGAACCCATGCTTGATTGTGGAATAATGAGATCAAAATCAGTAAATTTATTGGTGAAACTATCCTAGATGGATAGTGCTTGTCATGCCATTTCCGGTGGTATGTGGAATGTCACATAACTCCTCACGGTTTGAGAGTTATGGCCTTATGAAGTTGGACGACCCTCATATGTTGGCTTGAAGCCCCAAAAGGTCAAAGAAGTCAAAGAGCTTGCAAAGAAGAAATTATTATTTAAATGATAAAGTAAAGAGACAAAGTCAAGAAGGACTATTTAAATAATAAAGTGAAACGACAAAATCAAGAAGGATTATTTAAATATTAAGGAGAGGTGACAAAGTCAAGAAGGAATATTTAAATAATAAAGTAATGGAGAAATTTCTAATTATGGAAAGTGGTTAACCCTAGAAATGAGGAAAACAGGTTAGGCAACCTAGAAGTGGGTTAAGGGACCTAGAATATGAAGAGTATAAATAAGAAGCAAGGGTGTCTTGTGAAATGAACATTTCAGGTAGTATCTCTTGTATATCTCTTGGGCATGTATTGAAGATCTATTCTGAGAGAGAGAAGATATGGAGGATCTCATGGATGCATCAAAGTTTCGACAATGTCTAATATCATGATGAAAAAATTCTCAGAGGTTCAGAAACCCTATTTTTTGAAGTGTACGCAGGCTACAGTGAGCCAAGGCAGGTACATATGTGGGTTGTATGAAGACAGGGCGCGTACAGTAGATAAAGTCTTGAAGACTTGTGGTTGAGCTGATGAAAGGCTCCTAAAGACTGAGGCGGGTTCCAGACCTGCATTCTATGGGCTTAGATCTGCCATAGAAACTCTGGTATGGTTACATTGTTGTCTTGATGAATACTGTTTCTTGTTGTGTGGTGAATGCTTAAGTCATTCTTGGTATGACTGTTATGATATGGTTGAGATGGTTGATGGAGTGAGTAGCACTCTTATGATTCAATACTGATATGATGGATATATCATACTGGTTGTTTACACATGTTTAAATAACATTCATTTTGTATGTTTGAGAAGCATGAGTAGGCTATTGGAGAGCTTGGATGTGTTGTGACTAGTTGTGGGTCAGATTGGACAGTGAGAGACAGAAGAGAATATGATTGCAGGTTGCAAAGGATCTGAGTATGTGATGAAATGAAAAACCCTAATTGCTCAAAGGCGATACGCAGGCTATAGTATAGACTGACTGTGTACATACATGGGTTGTAGTGAGCCAAGGCACGTACATACGTGGGCTGCACTACTGATAGGTCACGTACCTGTGACAGATTCATATCTGTGGAGGATTGTTGCTTCTTCTCAGTTGTTAATAAGGATATAAGCTAAGTCTTGCATATATATATGGTGCTCTTGTAGAGTTGTACTCTATTCAATTGTTGTTGATAAACCCCAAGGATTGAAGTCTATAATAAAAAGAAAATTGTACATACATATTGTGTTCATTGTGTTCCTTGTGGTGATGATTTGTTAATGATATATTGTTGATATATGTTGTTGATATGTATTCACATCTAACTGGTTATAAATGACAACAATAAGTAATGAGTAAATGGTGATTGCTAACTAATGATTTTTTTGTAAGAG
>SNQJ01S0198093.1:0-17217 GCA_010110895.2 Picea sitchensis
TTTTTATTGTGTTTGGTCATAATCAATATTGTGTTCAAGTACATGTTCTTGTTTCTTAATGATATTTTGAAATAATTAATCCTTGTGTGAGTTGACAAACTAAATAATGACATACATTTCTTTATTTATTTACCCTACTCTATGATCTATTAATTTGACTACCATTTACTAAATCAATGGGATGTTTATTTTCTTTTACATTCAGGTATATGATTATTTTGAATCAGCAGACCAACAACTAGTTTCCAAAAAACCTATTTAAAAAACCCTTAAAATGCCATGAAATAACATTGATGCCTAACTTTCCCTTTCCACGGAGTCTTTGCAACTAAAATTACTAACAAGGGGCATAATGAAATTAAAACATGTATGTTTTCGATTATTCTATATTGGGTTCAAGCCATGACAAGCATTATCCAATATAAACTAAGAAAATGTTTTCTTAGTGTAGGTGGATACATGCACAAACATTTGGTCTATCTCACATACATACCATGCATACCATGATATTTTGGTGTAATTTTTTAGTGTTAATTTTGTGTTTTCATCTTTTGCGAATGTGTTTTCATCTTTTGTGATTCTATGTCCCACTCCATACATAGCATAAGTTGTCATCCAGTCAACCTGGATTTTTTATACCCTAAATGTCATTGCCGTAACACATCTCTGTGACTTCATCTAAAATTTTAATTTCAAATCTTGTTAGTTGATGGGAGCTCTTTTTATTTTGAGATCAGAACATGAAATATGGTATTGGTATTCAAAGTCGAGCATGGTCGACTCATCTGCGACAAAAAAAATCTCAACAATAGTTCCTTATCACGATAGGTTTTCCTAAGATATGACTATTTAAGTTTGGTTGTGATCTAGGCCTATATGATTATCGTTTTTTTTAAAGTGTATTCCAACTATGTGTAGGAAAGAAAAAATTATAGCGCCTATTTGGACATACTTTGATCCACAATTAGACAATGCTCAAGATATCACTTAGATCCCATATGAGACCTCCTCTTATAAATATTTGTGGTTATCATGAATAGGAACAACAAGTATAATTTTACAGTTGGAGCAGGAACAACAACAGAGGCAATGACATTATCTCCCAGTCTGACAATGGAAACATGTATCGTTTCAATTCCCTTCATACCCTCCCGGTGAATCCTTCATGACCACTTCAATATGAAGAGATGTAGATGAACCAAAAAAAATAAGTCTATGAAATCAAAACTCTTATTTTATGATATAGGTTGAAGAACCGATATTATGTTTCTTGATGGAAATGTCCCGGATAAAAACCTAGACTAAATTTTTTGGTTTACATTTACAAACCATTTACCCTTATTTATGTTCTCAAATTAGTCCAATGTCATGATATGGACATTTGTAGATAGTTGTACATAAACAAAACCATCACTAGAGATGCATAACCATCACTAGATGTGCATGTTGTGGAGTTATTCATACTTATGTTTTCAGAGTGATTCAATCCCTTGATACCTACACTTAAAAATATTATTATTTAGATATATAAATCTTGGGATTAGTTCAATTCACTATGCAGACACTAAACTATGGTCACCCTTTTTTGTTTTGGCACTATCTTTGACAAATTTATGATTATTGCAGTGTAATTTTGTCTATCGACATGAGACATGTTAAACGAATACAACTATTTAGGCATCAGTTCCCTTGTTAACCTATCAATTAATGTAACTTGTAATTCTTGGTTGTGTCAATGTGTTGTACTTCAAAATTAATACCATGTTATTTTCACGGGGCATGTGATTAGGGCATTGATTTTCTAAACAAAAAATACATATGTTGCATATATGAAGTGACAAAGTCTAATAAAATGTTTGGTTATGCAAATCTCTTATCAGTATCTTTGTTCCGATTAAAATACAAAAAGTCCGATGAAATGTTTGGTTATGCAAAACTCTTATCTAGTAACCTTCTTCCCATTAATATACAAAACAACTCCCATTTAAAAATACAAAAGAAATAAAGTCCATTAAATACAAAGAAAAATGTAATAGAAAATCTAAAATTTAAAGGTAAACACAAGTCAATCAAACATTAAAATTAAAATTATAATACTTGACAAAATAAAAGAATTAAAAATGTTATAATTCCTTCTAAAGATTACCAAAATCCAAGAAACATGGGTAATAATCATATTCATAGAGTGGTACAACATTTTGGACTTGTTACATTTATGAAGTCTTTTAACTTTTAATGATGGGTTTCATTTTTAGTTAGTAAATATTTTTTGAAATTATATTTTTTTAATTTTCTTTTTTTTTTTTTTTTTTTTTTTTTTTTTTTTTTTTTTTTTTTTTTTTTTTTTTTTTTTTTTTTTTTTTTTTTTTTTTTTTTTTTTTTTTTTTTTTTTTTTTTTTTTTTTTTTTCTTTTAGAATAATTTTTTTTGCTTGAGAAAATGAATTATGTGAATGTTCTCTTTGTCATGGAATGTTTTATTTTCATAATCCAATTGTTATATTTATTTAAAGTATTCTTTTAAGTATAATATTATTCAGTAATATGCTACATTTTCTAAAATTTGTTTTAAATGATTTTCATTTTTGATTTTCTATTTATATCATTTTTTTACATTTTTTTTTTTTTTTTTTTTTTTAAGTTTAATGTTTTCTAAAATATTTATCAAGTGTATCATGGTAAGTATCTAACTTCACATGAAAGGTAACACCTTGTGAAAGTATAAATGTAGCACTAACTTATTATGAACATTTGAGTAAGTTATTCATGATAGGCGTGCTTTTACATTTAGGATAAGTTTGTACTTGAGGACACTAATTGTGAAAATGTCCTATTTTTTGTTGTACTATGCTAAGCATTCAACTTCACATGAAAGGTAACACCTTGTGAAAGTATAAATGTAGCACTAACTTATTATGAACATTTAATTAGTTAATGCAGCGATAGACGTACACCTATTAGAAATGAGAGTATTTAATGAGATTTTAATTATAGATCAACATTTAATGGACACAATTTCACATCCTCGAAATATTCTTAGTCGTCACACAAAAGATCAAAAGGCCATGATTTGAAGCATTAACTTCGTCGCATGACAAGAGATGTATGTTCATCATTAAAAGGGATGATTAACATGATTAGCAAAATAATGATATATTACTTTATGTTTAGATTTCTTTTACAAATTTAAATTTATTAAATTACGTGGAACTTTGTTAATTAGTAGTGCACTTCATATTATTTACCACCTTTAGGCTTGGTGGCACGTTATTTACCACATGTAAGCTTGGTGGGATGTGCGGATCTAAACACTTTACCTTCACCTTAAACCATGGTAAACCAACATTTATTAGATGCGATGGACCCGTGGGTGAAGTGCCTCTGTCCCTCGAGGGCCTTTGTTGATGCCCTCTGGAGCATTTATTACATGGCTTACGATTCATATCTGATGGAAAATAATGAAAGCGACCAATAAATAAAATAAAAAGTATATTTTGTCTTTTAGCCATGTGTTTCATTGATGGCCTTCGACGGGTTTTTTTTGCTGCTATGCATGAATTTTTTCTCTATGTATCCAATATTATTACCACTTCCAAGAAATTTCCTTTTCAATTCATGGGAGTTTTGGGAGTTTCTTCCATATACCTGCATCCTCAAGTTTATGTAAATAAGAAAATATTTTCCATTTCTGTAGTTGTAGATCCAGATTGTAGTTCAAACAATGTGGTATAGAAGCAAATATTGAAATGAGAGGGAATGGGAGATAGGGAAGAATATTAGGGCACAACATGACATCAACATCACCAAAGAGGTTATAAATAAATCTTCTCTTCATTTTATTCTAGAACATCCATTTTAAATAGAAATTTATTTTTAAATTGCATGTGCGCCCGTATGCGTGTGCATGTTGGTGTGGCACGATATGCATTTGATTTAAATTGCATGTGCGTCATTAAATTCATATCATCTTGGACCTCAAGGATTTAAAATGAATTTCTCTTGCTTAAAATTAATTTATCCTCGACAAAATTGTGCATGAACATCTATTCTTTTTTTGAGCATTCCCCAGTTGTTTTTGTCTGACGAAGGAGGGAACACAATAACATGCATTGTAATAAACCCATCGGGAATATCACCAACATGAGCTATAGAGTTTTCAAGTGTCTTTACAAAATATTCCCCGCATTGATATGTTTCAAATCATTGACAACTTTTGGAGAATCATCCTTGTCTTGAGGCCAATGAGAAAGTATAATTTCCTTGAGAGAGCCTGGTTGGTGAACACTTATAGGTTAATGGTTAAATATGATAAATTAATCTAAATATATAATATTTCAACAATCATTGCTCTCTTCTAAACACTTTTAAACATTTTATTCCTGCGAACAATCATTTCTCCCTTCTTTAGGGGTTTTATAATATTTATGTTGATATGGACACGAGAGATTATTCGCCTTCAACATTGTAAACATTATTATAGATTGTGCTTCAACATGAAGATCTTCATATGAAATTTGGATACACATATTCCTCGTTCGGTTGTCAATTGGCTCTTAAATTATTGAAGTCTCTCCATTTTAGATTGATATCATTAATGTGATTCACAAAATCATGCAAAACTGAATAGAATCCAAATAAAATTACTATTATCTTGGACGACATGTGTTTAAAGGGTAACACCTTTATTTTTAATCCAAATAGAATCATTCTTTAGTGAAAACAAATACGAAATGAAATTGTGTATCTTTATTTAATGAAAAAATAATAAAGAGAGTCAAGCAAGCTTCGTTCATGATATAATCTATCTCTTGATAAAATTGCATTTTAATTTCCCTATTTTTTTTTCGAGTTTTTATTCTTGGTTTTAGTCTAAATTTTTTACATCTATTGCCATCCGGTGATTCATGGAAAAATCACAATCTATAGTTAAATCCTAGAGATATGTTAGTATCACCACCACCAGGTTCACTACCATTCACGTCTTCTTTTCTTTTTTGAACAAATTAGGTTGACCATCCTCACCGCTATGTAACATCCCTATCTTGAGAGCACATGTTATCAACTTATTCTTTGATGACACATTGCGTGCCAAAGAGTGATCAACTATAATTATATGGTTATGTTTCACTTATGGATTCTTATGATGATGTTAATGGATTACGATTTTATGTTATTTGATATATGCATGTTGATAGATGCTATTGATGATTTTTCCACGAGGTGTGCATGACACTTGATAGATTGTGGAAGCCGATGGAATCAATGGACTTCCTTGGACTTTCTAGATTGAGGAGGTGGATTGTATTGGTTTGATCATTTCATTTATACATACATACATATGTTCGATTACATTATGAGGTTGTATATGGATCATTGACAATGTTTGTTGATGGATGCATAATAATGAATGATTGCTAATATGAACTCCACATAAAAGAGTAAAGAGGCCATGCACATGGAAGCTAGATATTGAGGAGATGTAGAGAGTCCTCTGACACAACCTACCATGGGTATGTGGCTCAAATTATAGGTTAACAATTACCTGGTTGAGAGATCCTGATATAGGTAGTGAAGTTAAAGAGGTCACTCATGGGGATTCTAGGGGTGCACAAAAAGGTGGGGTCCTTATTCCTTAGAATCTGTTAGTCTCTCACAAGGTCAACCCCAGGAGAAATAGATGCCCGACTCAGGGGTTGGACAGCCTACCAAAACAGGTCAAAGGTGAGTGGCACCCTTAGACCACATCGTGCATCTTGAAGAGACACGCCAGGAAATAAAACTTGAGTCAATGGATCCAGGTGGCCTAGAAACCACAGTGAATAGTTGAATCTAGTAAAATCTTGAGCAGCAGGATCAATTAGTGAGTAGTTAGGATTGGTACAGTTTTAAATCACAAAATGAAAGTCTAAAGAAGCCTATTTAAAATTTAAGCCTAAGTCTAGGATTCAATAGAATACTAAAACTAAATTTGACAAACTAAATAAAATGGGAAAGAGGAAAATCAATTCAAGAAATTAAGAAGAGAAGAAATAGTCTAAAGAATTAATCTGATAGACATGGATGAAAAAATACAAGGTGGAATTTGGATATGAAAGAGATAAAGAATAAAATATTTTGTCAGAATAGAGAATTATTTGGGAGTCGAGGTTAGCAGTGGTATACACAAGCAAAGATCATATTTTAACTCAACTCAGTTTAGAAAGGCATCAATCATTAATTGGAAATAAAGGGAATAAAAGTCAATTTCCCGCACCCATCCTAAAAGCACTCCTTAGGATGGGTGAGGGAAATTAAATTTTAATTAATTTAACTTTGTGGTTGCTGTGAAACTAAGGGGAAGGGTGAGCAACTATATTGGAATAATTCCTAAATTATCTAGTGAAAGAAATTAATTTGAATCACGAGGGATGCGTTATGTGGAAATTATATAAAACAAATGGGTGAGATGAGAAAACTATCACCTTGATTATAGGTAAAGTTATGATGCATAACTGCAGTTTCTTGTGAGAGTTGGGACATCCAACTTGAGTGAGAGTGGTGGCTCTACCTAGCAAGAAAAGCTTGGAGCTAGATTATTTTTATGTTTTTGTGAAATGTGTCCAATACTTTGTGGCTTCGAGAACTAAGGAGGAAGAAAAGTACCCCAAGCGTTGGTTGGAAGGTACCGGTGAAGTATCCACGATTAGAAAGAGGGAGGACATTATAAGGATTCTCATCACTACAGAACATATTCGACTCTTCATCACCTTCGGAGTTCACGATACTTTTATTTGAGTTTAAATTTTAATTAGTTAGATTTCATGTACATCCCTTGGAAATATTGTCAGAAACCGCCATTCTCTTCCTGTCATTGATTTGGTAATTCCTTGATGGGTTTGAGTAATGAGAACTGGAATTCATATTTTTTGGATGGTAATGCCATTTACATTCTCAACTAAGCTTGGAATTTTGTATTTATGGATAGTGTGTCGTTTACCTTTCACAACTAAGCATTGAAATTTTGTATTTTTTGGATTAAGTTTGTGCTAGCTATCCTATATCGATTCGATGTGTCTTTGAGTGGATCATGTAAAAAAACATTCTTGGATCTTGTGATCGTTTAGAAGTCTTCTCATTGCCTTCGCAATCTGTTTAAATAACAATCAACTATAATTCTTGGATCTTTCAACTCATTTAGAAGCCTGCTCATCACCTTCCCATTTCATTTAAAAGACAATCGATGAATTATGCATGGGCTCTTGCCCAACATTTTTAAAAATTCTCTTCACACCACAAAATGGATTATTGATTGTCATTGAAATTACCTAGGATCCCTCCAAGATGTTTTTGTATTGTATTCATATCAGGAATTAGTTTAATTGACTGTGAGTGAGTTTAATTATGCTAGGAATACCCAACTATTTTCATAATTTCATTCAACGAATTTCTTGGATTTCACTTAGTCGAGTCACTTTATTCTCTATGTTTTTTTATTATGCCTAGAATACTTGATGATTTTCATAATTTCACTTTCAGTAGTGCTTGTAGTTTCACTTTCGGTGATTAGGTTACTTATCTACATTTTTCTTATGCCTGGAATAC
This sequence comes from Picea sitchensis, assembly GCA_010110895.2. NCBI lineage: Eukaryota > Viridiplantae > Streptophyta > Pinopsida > Pinales > Pinaceae > Picea > Picea sitchensis. Next base: position 7,580 of record SNQJ01S0198093.1, read on the forward strand.
CCAACGGTTTTCATAATTTCACTCAACAAAATGCTTGGATTTCACTTACTTGACTCACTTACTTCTCATGATTTTTCTTATTCCTGGAATACCCAACAATTTTCATAATTTCACTCAACCAATACCTTGGGTTTCCCTTAGCCAGTCACTTTTTCTCTGTTTTTTTCTTATGCTTGGATTACCCAATGATTTTCATAAATTCAATCTGCGTTGACATGGAACACCAATCGGTGATTTCCTTTTTCTACACTTCCTCTACGATTGCACAAAGTTACCCAGTGTTTTCCTTGGTTTTACCTAGCAATTTCCTTCACCCAACTCACATAGTTAGTACATAAACTTCCTTTGTGATGGCATGGGGATGTACTCTACGTGTGCATAATTCTGACTCTGAGATTCATTATAAATTTCCAATATGTTGTTGACCCTTTTATCAATGGATATGCATGGATAATAGCCTTGAGTTCTCATAACTATTTTAAAAAAATGGTTTGGTCCTTCTTTTAAATTTTAAATTGAATTTTAAGTTAGAAGTGAGTTCTTATATATATGGCCTTGAGAGATTATTCTTCTTAAATTTAAAAATAGGATTATAAGATAGTAATTGGGTACTTATCTATGTTTTTAAATAAAATAGGCCTCCAACAAATTGGTTTGGTATACTATATTTACTATATTGTTTGAAGTAGACATCATTATTTTCTTACCAAAAAGTTTAGTTAGATTGCATGGAAACCCCATATAATGTTAACTAGATATATCACATTATTAATATGGAAAGTTTATTAACCTTCTTTGTTCTATGGGATAATGTTGATGTATAGATGAACAAGTGATTAGATTTATTTGCACCTTGGAATAATGTTAATTAAGCAAATGGTTAATTGATTAGATTTCTTGCACCATGGAAAATGTTGTGTCTGAGATGATTAAGCAGTGGATGTCTTTCTTGGAATAATGTTAATCAATACATTATAAAGTGATTATCCTTCTTGCGATATGGGATAATGTTGATGTATAGATGATTAAGTGATTTGAATCTCTTCGCATGGAATAATATTCTTGAATAAAATGATTAAATTGATTAGATTTATTTCGTCAAATTATTAAATATTGATGTATGGTAGGTTATAATTTTTCTTAATCTTGCATCTTGAATTTAATGTTGATGTATGTAGTTATGTAATTGGATTACTCATGCGCCATGAAAATAAATTTGATGATTTATCATGCGCCATGATTAAGTGATGATTAATATTGATTGATTGATCTAGTTGATTGTTGTCTTCATTGGATTAGCGATGTTGGAGCACTTTCTTTAGCATACCGGAGCGGTGCATGACCATGAGACCTTAAATGGTCAAAATCAATTAGATGAATACTGGACTTGAGCATTGCTTATGTGTCCACGGAGTTCCTAACCATGCATGATAGATTCAGAAGGTAGTTATTTTAATATTCAATGTTTGGTTGATCATTGCTTATATTTTTCTTTAGTTGGTGTGACATGTTGAATTAGCGTTGTTATTTATATTTATCATTGGACATGTACGTCCACTATTATTATGTTAATGCGTTGGCCTTGTGTTGTTACTTATTTTGATGGCGTGAAGCTTGTAATTCCTTTAATTGTGATTTCATGTTGATTATGCTGCTATGATTTATGTGTTGATGGTAATTTCCTAATGCTTAAAAACAAATTAATACCTATTGTACTTCAATATTAAGTAGTCCTTAAGAGGGTCATTACATATGGTATCGGTAAGGGTTCAAATCCATGACTTGGGATCATTACACCTTCCAATGTAGTAATAAATTGATTAATAAATTATCGATAACTAACATTGACATTATGCGATCGCAGTGTCGTGGTTAAGAGGGACAGTGGGGGTAGATGGCGTGGTCTTTGGGGGAGGGATGTACAATGCCTCGGTGGCATCCAGCCAAGAGGAGTCTAACCCAAGGGAGAAGAACAAGTCGTGGACATGAGCATATTATGCATTGAGGGATGTGGTTGGTCACAGTGAGGAGGTCCTTTGGGAGGATGTCGAGGGATTGAATAGCCCGACTATATATAGAGATGAAGTGAGGGTGCACATGCCCGATGAGGGTTCTAGCGATATCAGTGATGCTGGTAACATTCAAAGTTAATTGAGATGGAAAGTTTTACTACGGGTTCATTGGTACCATGGTGACTCATCCCGTCGAACATGGATTGGATAACAAAGGCTGATGTGCTCAGCGCCGTGACCCACCTCCAACATGAAATTGTTCATGAAGGTATTTCAATTGGAGAGTTTCTATTATATGGTGAAATATGCTCCTACTTCAACTAAACATAGCCTTCAAGGACATGTCATGGGATTTGTTAGGAATAGTTACGGGAGAGATTACCTTTGATATGAGTCATTTGAATAGAGTTCGGCAGTTCAACTCCCTTACGATAGGTGGTCGTCACGATGCTGCCCAAAGTATCCGGGCCCCATTCCTTGGGTTTCTTAGGTGTACTCCACATATTAACAGGAATTAAAGGTTAACAAGTTTGTATTTGGCCTCAAATTCAACATCCGTGTGAAGGTGGGGATCCTAATTCCTCATACATTGTATGATGCAGTCCAAAATACCCTCATAGCTAAGGAAGAGATGACCAATGGGGTGGGGGCCGACTCACCTGAGAGACCAATTTAGACCAGTCTTGACATGTGTGTAGCAACATTAGACACCATCTAGTCATACATTAGAGGTGTCGAGATATGTTGAGAGGATCCACATTCATGACACCATGACAACTCCTTAGTAAGAGAGGAATCCTAGAGAGGGACCATGGCATTAGCAACAACTTCACTGCAATAACAATGAATTTAGGCATGTTTGAGTAGAACATACCAAATTTTAGGTTGGTGGGCCAACAACTTCTACTTTGGGGACCAAGAGCACTAAGATGAAGGCCAGAGATGTTGGACATGTGAGAGCCACATTACCGGTGAGAGACTATTTGGTTGAGAGGGCAAGAGTAACCAGATCAACACGACACAATAGAGTTGGATATTTTGGCAAGACCCACATGATTCATCCAGTGGTGAGTAATAACTACTAGGTAAACATCAGATTATATGATCGAGACATGTCATGTACCATCATCAGTAAACTTTTAGTATTTTGAGCTAAGATCTAGGCACACAAAATAGATTTATTTGCTTAGTGCACCAACTGAAAACTAATTAAGGTAAAGGTAGTCAAGTAGGGGACGAGTTTAGGTATGTGGAAATGGCTTTGGGTGCCAGACAAAAGGTTGTAGGAAGAGTTATAGGCTATCACATTAACTTGGGAGATTTTGTAGCGAATTTTTGACCTATATGTCACAATATTAGGATACATTACATCACTTGATCAATATGGATTGGTTCAAATCACATGATGCGATAATATACTATAAGACAAAATGATTGAGTTTGAACGATGATGAGGGAAAAAGAAGAGTGATCATGGGAAGAGACCAAGAAATGTCCTTGAGGTTCATCTATTCCCTGACTATAGAAGATCTTACCAAAGGTGCAAAATATGAAATATTAGCATTGAATGACAAGGTAGTGGCAGAAGGATTAAAAAACCTTATGGTAGTACAAGGTGTGGTGATTTGTTCAGGAAGGAGTTACCAAGTTTGTCACCCAAAGGGGAGTTGGAGCTTCAGTCGACCTAAAAGGAAACCCTAAAGGCGAAATAGTAACAAAGAATGCCTTATCGAATGTCAGCCCTGGAGTTACAAGAGTTAAAAGCATACCTCTCCTTTGACAAATCAAATTTTGTTGCATACCTCTCCTTTCATTAATAATGTTTGGGTTGTAGGATGTGAAATATCGGTTTCATGGTCCTACTTTTTGTGATTTTTACGGCTACGCTTTTCTCTCATCTAAAATTTCAAGAGGATGAGCTTTACATTGTTAGTTTTTACCACCCTTTTTTGGTTCACGCCATTGAATTATAAGTAAACAAATAATGCAGTAATGTGAGATTTAAGTAAGTCTTAGAGTTTACCACCGTTGCTTGGGTTCACCCAGATGAATTGTAACTCAAGAGAGAATGCACTAAGGTGACAATCAAGTTGTGTAATCTTAATCATTAATATTTTTTACATTATTGGTTCCATTTCATTTCCATCATTTCTTTTTAATCATTAATCTTTTTGACATTGTTGGTTGGACTTCCTTCCCACATGACTAACGGTTATTGGTTGCAATTTAATAATATGAATATTGGACATAGAGAAAAGTGTCCTTTGCTTATCCCCTTTCTTTCTTATTTTTATCTTCATTGAAGTCAATCTTCCTTAGTTTTATCTCGAGTAAAGTCAATTTCTATGAGATTTTTCCTAAGTTTTTAAGAACAAACCCTAGGTCGATGTTATACTACCATTTTGTTTTTGCATTAAAAACTTCAATGGAGTGTACTTAGTTTTATCTCGTGTAAATTCAATTTCTATTAGAGTTTTCATAGGTTTTTAATCACAAAAACTAGGTCGATGTTATACTAATGTTTTTGTTTTTCATTGAAAGTCTTAAAATATGGTTATCTTCTTTACTTTTTATATGCAAAGTTTAATCTATAGTTAAATTTAGAATTTAAATTATATTTAATCTATAGTTTAATTTAATTTAATTTATAGTTAAATTTTAAGTTAAATTTAAATGACTGGTTAATATATAATTTAAATTTAAATTATAGTTTAAAATAAGGGTTTAATATATATAATTTAAATTGAATTGATTTAATTTATAGTTTTATTAGAGTTTAGTGTTTAATTTAAATTAGGATTTAAATGCTTATAATTTAAATTTAAATTAAATTAGTTTAATTAAATTAGTTAACCTGTACTTTAAATTACAACTTTATCTATAGATAAATCTAAACATTAAATTAAGGTTTCACTATAGATTAAACATTAATTTAAATAAAACAATTAAATAAAAAAAAAAAAAAAAAAAAAGATTAAATTAAATTAAATTTATAAGTTAAATTAGGGTTTAATATATAGTCAATTTATTCCCGGATGGGGTGACTGTGCGTTACAAACGACCACGTGGAGGCGAGCGGGGAACTGACGGCAGTCGACTCATCGGCTCGCACCAACAGCACATTAATATGCCATGAATTCACACCAGCGAATTCATTCATGGAGCCTGCCCGCACCGGGGGAAGGTACCAGCACTGAGTGGCGAGTTTTAATGCTGGACGTGATGGCGATCATTATTGCATTGGGTTTATGGTTCGAGTTCATAGTCTGCAGTTTCATTTTCACCTGTCGAGAGCTGCACCGCCACCAGATAGAGCTGCTCCATTCTCTCGGCCCTCTGATAGAGCTGTTATATTGGCGCGCATCACTTTGCTGCTACGCAATGCCTAGGCTTAGGGGCACCCCCAGACGAGGAGTGGCATGGCAAGCGGCCAAATCTCAGAGGAATCGACATAAGCTGTTCGAAAGAGCCATGGATATCGCAGCCAGGCGGAGGCGAAGGATGGGTTGGGCAGTGATTGAGGAGGAGATCCCAGGTGAGGAGCAAGTCACCCCCCCTGAATTCAATTTCGCCAGTGCGCATTTTGATCCGGACAGCACTTCAGCAGGGGCCAGCGGACAAAGAAATTGTGCTAACAGTGGACAGGACGAGCCTTATTCACCTTGCTTCATTGAGGAGGAACCTCCTCTGGAACCAATGAGGCCGGACGAAGGTAGACCCACCCGGGCCGAACCACCGGTGAACCATGACGGTCTTGGGGACACCAACCCGACACAGGCTCATCCAGTGACGAAGACTCCTGATCTCATCTTTGGCGTCGCATCATACCTAGGCGACACAGTCTTCGCATTGAGCATTCGAAGCGAGGATGGACTGTTCTTTCCGTACTCGGAGCCACCTTGAGAAGCGGTGTCAGAGCGTGTGCCGACTCATATCACCTTTCTACGCGATGGCGGCATCACCGGTATTGGGAAATCTACATGGATGCGAGTCCCCTAATTCTCATTTCGACTCTTGTTTACGTTTACATTTTGTTGGTCTATGCATGAGTGACTTTTAGTTACGTTTATGGTTACATTTGGTTATAGCGGTGGTATTTTGAAGCCTTCTACTCGGTTTCCTTGGTGGGAGCTAGCTATGATAAGCGTACTAATTTGCCACCACAAAGTGCAGTGCAGCCAACTATGTTGACATGTGGAAGAGGGGTCCGGTTTGCCTTGGTTTTCTGTCGAAGGCGGTAGCACCAATGATGTTATCTTTTATTACATGGTAATATAAAGGATCCGGCTCTTTTATTAAAAATATATATATAGTCGAATTTATAGTTAAATCCTAATTTAAATTAGATTTAATCTATAGTTTAATTTAATTTAATTTTAGTTAGACTCTAGGTTAAAATTTAATATTTAGTTAATTTATAGTTTAATTAGTTTTTAATCTATAGTTTAAAATAAGGTTACATTTAATCTATAGTTTTATAAGGTTTAATATTTATTTTAAAACTAGAGTTTCATCTATACTTGAAATTAAGGTTTAATCTAAGGTTGAAAATTCCCAAAAAATATCTTTAGATTAGCTATTGTAAGCACAAACCACAAGTTCGTGTTATACTACCAATTTTGTGTTGTATAAAAAACTTTTACATTTAATTTATAGTTTATATAGTTTTTATATCTAGGGTTTAATCTAGTTGCAAATACTAACTTAAAATTGGGTCGAAATTTAATTTATATTTAGGGTTTAATATTTAATTTAAATTAGGGTTTAAATATACACTTTGAATTTAATTAGATTTAATCTATAGTTAAATATATAAAAAGTTAAATTTAATTGATAGTTAACTATAGTTTAATTAAAGGTTTGATATAGACTTTAGAAATTGGGGTTATATATATATAACCTACCCTTTTGGCATTTACATTGACAGTTAGAAGAATGCTTGGAAAAAGCGGGTTGTGTTGGCCCTACTCTCTTTGGTATAGTCATCAATATTCTTCTTTATGCCAAAGATATATCATTATTATGGCAATCCCATCGTCTTGAGACCAGTAAGAATCCTCAAGGATTTTGCTCCAATATTGGTATGACTCTTAATAAATTAAAAACTAAGGTCATGATTATTAAAATCAATAAGATCCCTTGATACCTTTGTATATGAAAAACAACATGGAAGTAACTTCGTACAAATATCTTGAAATTGATATTCATCACAAGCTTAGTTGGAATTATAACATTGAGAAAGCAGTTATTTGGGGATGGAAAGCTTATTATGAGCTTGAAAACAATTATAAATGGAGTTAACCTTTGGAGTTGGGATAAGGAAGAAACTCCTCTTTGAGAATCTTGTTCCACTTGTTATTGTTTAGGGATATGAAGTCTCGGATTGTAGTATCTCTAAGTGAATCACGGAAGATAGAAAAACACAAAATAATTTTATAACCTATATCTCAAAATTAAAGGGAAATATGCCCTATCCCATACCCCTCGTAGAAACTAGCCTCTCCCCATTGAGGAGCATGGAGGTGACTATATATATATATAAGAACAAGTTAAATAACATGGAAACAAAGCTACCTAAAATTGCTTCAAAAACAAGTCATATACCATCAAATCAGCGGATGGAATAAAGATGCCGAATCTTGGATAAACTATTGGGGAATAATGGAAGAAACCATTTTGGAGAAAAAATATACTATTAAAAAATTCAAATAAAATCTATGGATAAACTATTGGGGAATAATGGAAGAAACCATGTTGCAAAAAAAATATACTATTAAAAAAAAATTCAAATAAAAATCTAAAGAGAAAATGTGGTGTGGTAAAGAGTTAGAGGAAAAAAGAAAATTAATGTATTATAAAGATGTAATCAACCCTAATCTAGAAGATCAAAATTATCTATTTGTTTTTCCAAGTGTAAAGAAAAAAATAGGCATCACTAAGATAAGAACAAATTCTCACTAGCTCCATAGTGAAAGTAGGCGTTGGTCAATTCATAAAACACCATGGGATGAAAGAGTGTGTCGCCTTTGTGACACTAAGAAGGTTGAAGATGAAAAAAACTTTCTCTTAGATTTTCCAGCCTATACCCATATTAGATCTCATTTTCAAAATATTTATCACACTACCAACCTTCCTAACATCTTAACTCAACAAAAGTATGGTGATCTTGGAAAGCTTATCTTAATGTTTTTCAAGCATAGAAACAAAATTCTAAAGAATCACAAGTAATCACTTACCCTCTTAGGGTCGGATAGACCAATTCGGTCTTAGTGGACGTTCTTCATCATCATCATCATCATCATCATCATCATCATCATCATCATCATCATCATCATCATCATCATCATCATCATCATCATCATCATCATCATATATATACATTAAATTAGGTTTTCACTATAGTTTAAGTATAGATTAAACACTAATTTAAATATAGTTAAACCCTAATTTAAATTGGATCTTTAGATTCTCCCTTTTCCATTTAATTTGTGTCAAATCAATTTAAAAGTTGAACTCTATTTGTATTTTTACCATGTATTTTATGGATATATTCTCAATACAAAATTTAATAACAATTTTGAAAATAGACTTTATTTAGGGATTTTTATTTTTATTTTTAGATAATATTTATATTCATCTTGGTTAGAAAAAATGTAAATATTAAAAAAAAAATGTTATTATTAGGGAAGGTAATTATCAAAGATTTTATTTAATACTTTACTTTTCATGTGTATTAATATTGTTTTGATTATACATACTACACCTAATTATTGTTATATTTTTCTCAATTAGAGCTATGGACAACATACCATTTTGAAAATTTAGTTGGGATCCATATCAAATCAGAAAACATTAGGCATACTTTAATCTTCTAAACAGTATCATTTCTTCCAGAAGTGGTACAAAGTGCCACATATTTGAAAATACACTTTATTTTGTGTTAAGGATGAAGAATTCGCTATTGTAACTATAACATATTTGTGAAAAGATTGGTGTTGATGTAAACTTGTGTTGGGTGTGTCATGGACTTGTATAGTCTTTATATAGTTGTTAAATAAAATTGTGATGAAGATAGTTTTCTAAAATTGAAAAGATGTAATGCCCATATATTACTAAGGGTCATTAAGTTTCCTAGACATTTTAAGAAAGTAAACTGAAACAAAACTTCATAACATAATATTGAATTTTATAACAGCAACTTCAGTAACTAGATTTATTAATAAATACGAAATGATGTACTGTATGAAATAAATACATAACTTAACAAGTACCTGGATCTGATGCTAATTTTTGTTGCCTCTTTGCTTTGTTGTTGCCTTTCTGCACCCTGCTACATAGATCAACCCTGCCACAAACAGTAAAATAACTGCCCAAAACTACTGTCCTCCCTGTCAACTAGAAAAACTATCTAGGTCCAGGATATCTACGGATATCCTGGCCCTCCGTGCCCAAAACCTCCAGCAACTCGGTGCCTCCCCTAATCAAAAGCCACAGTCCAGAACACTCTGTTCCTTGCTCCCAGCAAGCCAACAGTCCACAGAGAATACAACAGGCTCACAGCCAATACCACAGTGCACAACAAATACCACAGTGCATAGAAATTCTGCTCACGGCAAAATGCAATGG
>SNQJ01S0198095.1:7269-24486 GCA_010110895.2 Picea sitchensis
TGTTTCCTTTTGCTCACAGAAAGTTTCCCACCAATCTTTGACATGGGGAACTACTTTGAGGAGAGCAAAAGGAATCTTTTCTCTATTTGAAAAGTTATGGACAAAAAAATACCCTTCTATTAGATTCAACCACTTGTCTACAACATCTGCATCTATCTAACCTTCAAATATAGGAATATCAAAGTTTATTTTTACCTTGAAGGGGGTGGTGTCTCCGCTCGAAGAAGATGCGTTGCCTGTTGGTAGTCGCCGAAGGATTTGCACAAAACTATCCATCATCTTGTTCCTTTGTTGCGTGAGGGCTTCCTCAATCAACAGTTTGAAAGGATCTCCTGTCCTATCATATTTCTTTTCTCCTACCATGAGAGGTCGCTTGGGCGTGTGAGAGATTTTGTCCTCAAGAGAAACAAGCTCGAGACCCAACTCTTTGTACTCTAACCTCGTTGGGGACATGCATTAAGACGATAAGGAGAAGACCGCTCTGATACCACTGATCCAGATTTTATGAGAAAAATGAAATAACTACAGATTATTAACAGGTTCTTAACACAAAATAACAGAGATACAGTAAAACTGGTTTTCTATTCAATAAGGAAATAAGCTGAAACTGTAAAATGCAGCGGAAGTAAGCTTGTTGGAATGGTGACGGCTTATCTCTGAGAAGAGATGTGACGGTTGTGCTCATTTGCAAGAAGATGATTACAATGAGGCTCTAAAGGCCTTTTTACAATAAACAAGAATGCCAAAAACCCTAGACATCCAAAAACCTAACCCTAGGAGATGAAGCGCCAAAAGTAATGTCGGTCCCGTCTAGGTAAGTTAGTACATCAACTTCCCGGGGTCGCAACTTTTGCATATGATCTTTGTTTTAGGTGTATGATATCCCATTGGAAAGGTATCGTCGAGGAGATTCATTTTGGGGGCTCAATCATGCCTTAGGCTATCATTGAAAATATTGATCCCTAAAAAACTTCATTTAGGCCCTCAAAATGGCCCTGAAAGTTAAAACTGCTAAAAATAGTAAATTGCCAAAATTGCTAGAAAATTGTTTTGAGCCAATTGGAAAAGGTGGGTGGCCACCGATATCCACCTGGATCAGAGGGCCTTATTCCATTTTCCTATGCAGACTCACTTTCCCTGATTGATAAATCCAGAGACAAAAATATAATTTTTTCCACTTGTACGCATCTTGCACCCTATACAACAAGCATATACGCAGGCTGCTCCACTACAGCCCGTGTACATCGGGATTTGTGCCAAAAAATCAAAATTAAATTTCGGGTTTCCATGTCACGATAGGATATCTCTGATCCTTGGCCTTCCATATATTGGAAACGTTCCAACTCGACCCTTCAGTTGCATTTTGAAGGCTATAAAGAGCCAAATTCCGAGCTATGGAAAAGGATAGAATTCAACTTTGAGAGAAAAGTTACTCTGGAGAAATTATTACTGCATATTGACTTTGCATCCCTTTGTCCTTTAAGTCTGAACACAATGTTCATCCCCCAATATCTTCCCTTATTGGTGGAGAACCTCATTGTCTCATTTCTATGAGCTTGCCTTTGGTGGAGGATTGAAATGGTGGAGGTCCAGCTTGAAGTGGTGGAACTTGGTTTCTCGGTTCCTAACCGTGCCGACATGAAAGTCTGTAATATTTTCACTTCTGCTGATCATTTATTAATAGAAATACTCTCTTCCCGTACAATTGATATCTTAAAAATATATGAGTTATTATCCATGGGCATGTTTGTTTTGTATATTAATGGATTATGCTATCTAATGTGCTAACCTTTTATATTATCACTATATGCTTGCTTCGTTTGTTTGTTGAGAACTTGTTGCAGGTATAAAGCTTTGGGTCAAAGTGCTCAATGGTGGACATCTTCAAACATCTGGATGAGGTAGGTCCTTTTCTTATCTTACTTGCACATTAGTTTATATAGCTTGTTTATGGGATATAGTTGATTTCTGCAGTCATACCTGTCTGTTGTGGTTTACCCTAGCCATAGAGAGATTTTCCTTGTAACAAATATTTGAGGCATTTAAACATGTTGTATTTAAGTTGCTTATGATTATAGATTGCCTGCTTGGACATTATTCTTTTGATCTTGTTTCACCTTGGTGGTGTCATAGGTTTCCTAGTAAGTGGCCAACCTTTGGGGAAGGTTTGTGACTGGGGGTCCCTTGAGGGGTTATCGTACCATTCCCTACCATACTTACCACTTTCTGCTCTTTACATTTCCATCATATTTGACCTCTTATAGACCCTTTGAATTTAGTGACCCAAGAAGGGCATGTACCTCATTTCATGGGAAGAAGGGGATGAAGGCCCAGGGGGGTGATTTCTGGCAAAAGATAAGAGCCTAAAATAAACCTTCTATATGCTCACCCAGTCAAGTCTTGAGAATGATGAATTGATTCTCTTAAAATAATTGAATACATGCACAGTATCAAACACATAATAAATATCTCGCTTGAATATAAGACTAACACAAGTGCATTACAACGCTTTATATGGTTACCCCTATGGCACTTTGTGGACCTATTTGTTCAAGTGAGATTGTGTTACTACCCCCCAAGCTAATTGATTCACTATTAGGAGTGCACACATGTTTGGATCATTGATTAATTAATAAATGACAATAAATGGGCTTGTAAAAAGGTTGCATTGAGGAATAAGGTGCAACACACCCCCTACAAAGGTACCCATAAATGAGATAATACAAGCCCTTGTATTTCATGAAACTCATTAACCTATGAAATATTAACCCCTATCCACCTTATCATCCACTACATAACCTTGAAAGGCCATCCTTGGGATCATCCCCTACTTGAGGGTTTTGGTCTACCCAATAGGACTCTTATGACAACCCTCCCATATGTAAATTTGGCCAATTGTATAGGGTCTTGGAGCATTTGCTTAATTTGATGAGGTAGTTTTGATGCGCATGTTTAGGCGTCTTTCTTATTAGATTTGGTTTACACTTGTCATGATATCTTTGACTTGAGATCTTTGGAGGGTGTACCCTTTTTTTTTTGCAGGACCTTGTTTGGCGGCCAGTTTTGGGAGAACAAGCCTGGCTTGGGCTTCCATGGGGCAAGAAGCCCACAGGTTGGATGTTATAGGACCACACACTGAATCATAGAGAATGCCTTTGGAGGCTTCCGTGGAATCATGGAGGACCTGACCTAGCCCCTACCACCTAAACATTTTTCTTAAAGAGGGAAAAACATCACTTTCTTGAGATTTGACGCCACAAAGGGGTTAGGGTTTGGTGGTGATGGAGTTGTTCATTGACACTTGGCATGATTTGATCAAAGGAGGCATAGAGGGGGAATAACACATGAGGATAAGGCCTTTGGAGGCCAAACGTTCTATCCCCAACCTCAACTATTTGTCAAATGTGCCAAAATGTTTCCCTAAAAGGGAGACGTCATCTTGTTTTTAGGGTTTCTAATGTGCAAAAGTGAAATTTAAATTAATTATTTAATATTGTTTGTGTAAAGGGGCAATATTAGGGATTTTGACCCCTATATTTTGTTTTACCCTAAAATTAAGTGGAAAAACTATGCGTTAGACATTTTGTATAAATAGAGATCATGTGAATCTCATTTCATAAGATAACTCTCCCATTATGAGAAGTACTTGGCTAAAATTTTTGCTAGCTTTGAGCATTATGGTGTTTCTCTCTTGTGAAAATGTTTTATGGTGTTATATTTTGGTGAATGGATGGGGAGGAGTGATGCACACCTCTTGGATGCTTTTTCTCTTAATCTTGAATGGTGAATTTGCTTGGTGAAAATAGGGTTTGATCCCTCTCTCTCTTGGAATTGGTAAGAAAAAATCTGCATTGTTAGTTATTTCTTGGTTATGGTTGTTTGAAACCCTAGGAAGAGTATGTTGGATACACCCTCCATTAAAATTCATATAATTTTCTAAAGTTTACAAGTTATTTTGCAAGGGTTGATAGGAGGAATACGAGTGTGTATACCCTCTTAGATTTACCCTAAGTTTGATTGGCATACCCTAGGAAGTAAAAGGGCTTACAACCATGGGATATTTGTTGATATAAAAATTTATTTTAAGACTCCATTCACCCATTTTTAAAGTCATTAATCTAAATATTTTACATTGGAGAAATAAAATAGTGCATTGGGAAACGTGAATTTTTGTCATTTCAACTTTTTGCAATTTGGGTTTTGTTCCTTTTTCCTAGAGCACCTCTTAGCCACTAGGGCGTCCCCTCTAAAGGGGTATTTCTTTATGCTATTATAAAACTTCATCTTTAGCCATCAGGGCTGCAAAAACCCTAATCAAACTTTCTCTAATAACTCTTGATTCAACTGCTGAAATTTGTTAAGATTTTGCCCACATATTCTAATAATCACATCGCATCTTTTGGTAGATTTTTGGCAAGTTTTAATGGTTGAATATCTTGCTGTAATAAATTGTTTATTATAGCCATAAGGCTGATTTATATCTTTGCAGAAAGTGTTTACTACAACCTTACATTTTGTTCTAGTATCTTGCTCCTTTTAATCTTGAGTTTCACTAGTGTTTTACTAGTTTATCTCTTGCATCTTTTACTTGTTTTCTAGCACTTGTTTTAGCTCTTGCATCTTTTACTTGATTTCTAGCACTTGTTTTAGCATCTAATTGTGCCATTTCATTGTTGATATATTGTTACAAAACTCACAATTAGGGGACAACAATCTTAACCCTGTTTGTCTACCGTGAGCACTCCTAGGTTTGTATCTTTGTTTTTCCTTGTGTCTCGTGTTGATCATGTTGTCATTGATGCCAATGGTTTGATTACTTGGGAGATTGTTGATCATATGTCATTGATGTAAATGGTTTGGTTTGATTGATGTCATTGGTTGATGTCAAGTAATTTACTGATAAGGACTTCGATGAGAATGTTATATGTCCAAGTGGAAAACCAATCGGATGCAAAGGTAAACAAATGGATGAACTCCAAAGTGGTCCCCTTTATGGTGAAAAGCCCTCATGGAAGACGCTTTATGATTGAGTTATCCTAGAAGAATGGTTGGAGTGACCCATGCTCTCATTATTGTCTTATCAAGGATTGATAAGGTGTACAAATGGATGAAAATCCAAAGTGTCCCTTATGGTGAAAGCCATCATGGGAAGACGCTTTTACGGATTGAGATATCCCAGTAGGAAGAATGGCTGAGGACCTACGCTTCAGAGGAATAACGATGAAGATCAAGGAAATTATTGCGAAACTATCCTAGATGGATAGTGCTTGTCATGCCATTTTGGTGGTATGTGAATGTCACATAACTCCTCCTCGGTTTGATAGTTATGGCCTTACTAAGTTGAAGGACTCCCTCACATGAAGGCTTGAAGCCCCCAAAGTCAAAGAAGTCAAAAGTGACCTAAAGAAGAAATGATAAAAAATATGACAAAATCAAGAAGCGAATATTTATGGAAAATAGTTAACCCTAAAATGCGAAAATAGGTTAAGTGACCTAGAAATGGGTTAATATGACATTCAAGGTGGATTATTTAAATAATCAAGTGAGGTGACAAAAATCAAGAAAACGATAAAAGTAAGGTAACAAAATCAAGAAGGAATATTTATGGAAATGGTTAACCCTAAAAATATGAAAAATAGGTTAAGTGACTCCAGGAAATGGGTAAATATTATTTCAATAATAATTCTTAATGGAGAAATTAGAAGTGGACCCAACCCTAAAATATGAAAGTAAATAAGTGACCTAGAATATGTTTTAAGGAAGCTACTTGAGAGAGTATAACAGGCAAGGCTCTCCCATTTGAATCACACTTTGAGTATATTGAATATCTATATGTGTCTGATATTTACCAATGATATCTTAGCCGAAATTTGAGGAAAGTGAAGAAAAGAAGGCCGAAAATGCAAGGAAGGATAAATTTTGAAGGTGCTTCTATGGTATGTTATTTTCGTGTCATCTCACCATTTTCTCTATAAATTTTTTTCTATAATGATTCAGATCCTGAAATTTCTATGAAAAGTGAGAAAACATATCCAAGTATCCTATCAAAATTCAGCTTGTGGTCGTTGTATTTTTGGAGCTACACTCGGTGGAAAATAGGTTTTGTGGTCAAATCTCCGAACTAGTCAAAATCAGGTGTTTCGGTAAAAACATCACAACTCTTCATAACAGATCCGCAATCTAGTGAGACCAAATGTGTTGGTTAGGGTAAAGTCTTTAGTATGCTGTGTAATAGTTTCAGATCATTTCATCAAATATTTTAAAGGGAGCTCTGGCCAAGGATGCTCTCTAGAATAGTTTTAATCTGAAGGTATGCCATTTTGCTATAACTCCTTCTCGAGGTTCCAAGTAGTGCCACTTGGAGGAATTGCATAAAACACACTGAAAAACATTTTATATCATTTTCAGATCTTTATAAATTACAGGTTCAAAGTTATGATTACCAAAGTTAGGGTTGTTGACTAATCCAAAACTAGGTGCATGTGAGACTAAAGAAACCTCGGATGAAAATGCTAGTCTCTGTCACAGTTAAGGGAAGGTTTGCGGTGAATGTGATCAGATACACCTCAGGTCTATTTCAGAGCTACAAATCAGATTTTGATGATGAAATTGGATGAGGGTTTTGTTGAGGTACATGTTGAGGCTGGTTGAGACAAGTAGTTTACGAGTTGGCACAAACATGAGGTGTATAGTTGATGATGTTGGTACATACTACGAGTCATTGTTGATGAGTAGCCGACACATGATTGGTATATACTTGGCATGGTTGGATGCACTTTTTATATGGTACAAGTTGATCACGTGTTGTTTTTAAGTACTGTGTTGGTGTACACATTGTTTATGGTACCGCATTGATATCCTGGTTGAGGATTGTTGCCTCATCTCGGGCTTGAGATGAGCATGCAAGCTGAGTTCTGCCATAGAGCTGGTGCTCTCGGTAGAGTTGTACTCTATTCAGTTGTTGCTGATAAACCCCAAGGATTGTAGTCCCATAATAAAAAGAAAATTGTACATTATCTTGTGTTCTTTGTGTTCATTGTGGTGATGACTTGTTGATGATATTGCTGATATATGTTGTCGATATGTGCTCACATATAAATGATTATAAATGACAACAATGGGTAATGAATAAATGTTGAATGCTAATTGATGAGTTTTTGTGCAAGAGGGAAGTTTTGGGAAAAAGAGCCCCACACTCATTCACCCCCCCCTCTAAGTGTGGTAGGTGTGTCCAACATCTCGGGCAGGTACAATCAACATTTGCAAGGTCTACTACTTCTTGGCAACCCTTGAATACCATCAAGACCTTACTCAATCCCTTATCCACACATAGAAACTTGACCTATAGGGGCCTCCATTCATACATCACATTTTCCATCTTATTTCCCCTAGGGTCACTGAGATTCTCTCCTTGAGGTGATTCTATCATCTCTAAAGTGACGGGAACACCTATCTAAGGTGACAGTGGGTAGGTGCTCTCTTAGTTCTATCCATTTTGGTGGTTGGGTCGGTCTTTTCCCAACCTACAACTTGTGCGGTAACATTTTGGCATCGTTGTCGGGGAGGATTTTGAATCCTCTTCCGAACCCTAACAACACTTTGGCAAGCTATCCCAAAGCCTTTACCTAGCTTTCCTAGTGACTCCACTTAAAGGACATTCCCCTTCCACCCTTTATGAGTTCTTCTTGAAGATTCTATGACGACTCCACCTTCCCAAGAACCCACATTTCCCTTTTCCCCCTTTCCATCCTTTGATGAGCCTTGACCTCATCTGACGACGCCATTGAGGTATTACCCTAAGTAATGGAACCATGGCCTCATGATACTTACCATGGGCATTCCATAAGGTGTACCCTTATATTAATGTTCAAAATATCCCCAGATATCCAAATCATTGCTCTATAGAGTGGAGGGAAATTTTCCCTAAATTTAATGGTGATCCAACTCTAGTAGTCACCCATGTTGTGAATTATATGAAGTATGATTCAAGCTTAAATGTGCTACATGAAGATGTGCTGATGAAAATTTTTGTATCTTCACTAGAATCAAGTCAAAGGAGTTGGCTTTCACACTCATGTAATCCAAGAAGCATCCCATATTCTACAAAGCTCATTGAATAATTTCTCAGGCATCATTGACCAACTATCCATAATTTGCAAGATACTTTCCAAGAGCTCAAAGACACTTTTTCTAGAGAAGGTTTTCCTATAGATGAGGATGAAGAAAAGCTTGAAGGACATATATATGAAGAAATCTACCAAAAATATCACGAGGAAGTTTCTCATGTTGAGGATCTAGATGGGACATTTGATGAAGATGAAGTGTGTATGTCTTACCTTCCATTTGATGAAGACATCCAGGTCTCTGTTCCTCCTACACATCAAGAAGAGAAAATGATGAGTTGTGACCCTTTCAAAGATCTGGATGATACTTTATTCCATGACTTTGAAAGTGAAGAAGTGTTAGAGGAGCCCTTGGATGTGATAGGTGTTTTTGAAGAAAAGAAAAAAAAAGTGCTTTGTATTGAGAATCAAGCCTCTTGTGATGAAGAGGCGATGTATGAGCATGTCCATAAAGAGAAAGAAGAATTCTGATGAGGTGCAACATGTTGAGAAGCCTCATGAGACATCGTTATCTTTTCTCTCGCTTGATGAATTTGAGGTTTCCTAGTGTTACTCTCCTTCTGCACGTGAATTTGAAGAAACAACTAGTCTCAATGATGAAGAATATGAAGATCTAATTGAAGCCACCCTAACCTATTTTTTTCTTGCACACGAAGACAAAGAGACAATCATTTTCAGTCACACTGATGGTCTTGTGAAAGAACCCTTGGATATGGTTGTTGAGCATATTTACACTTTCATGAAGAATGGAAAACACATATGGGATTTTGTTCGTTTCACTTTTGATAGAGACCCCATTTACGACATTGAGGGTATCTCTCGAGCAAAAGGGGTTGAGTTGTCATCATAAGACTAGTCTTCATGCGTATATGATTCAGATGTTTGGCAGCCTGATGATGTTATGGTTACATATTTGTTCCATCCATTCGAGGATGATCTATGCAACATTTTCAGGATGATTTTCAACCATCCCTTGGGAGTTGTGATGCAGATCCTTTTAGGGATGCATAATTGTGTTATGAGGACTTTCAGCCACGTTCATCCTCAATTTTATATGAACACCAGGACGTGGTCATCCCAGAGCAATCAAAGGCTCACTCTACAAAGAAAAAGTATTTTCATATTGGGGATTTCTACAAGGATTCATAGATGCAGAGGCCATGTTTTTCTTTCTCTAGACCTGAGCTTGTCCCTTACCTCTTTCCTTCTTCTCAGGGAAATCATGAGGTCTTCTTGGGATCTCTCATGTCTTCTCAGTCTTCATGAAGCAATGATCATACACATGATATCCCTCTTCAAATATGGATTGATCGAGCTTGTGGCTATCCTTTCTGACATGATTTTCGGGATGATCAGGATTGCATCTACTCTTTTCATTAATATTTCCTCTGTCCCACCCATATACATGAGTTTTATTTCATGATTGATTCAATTTCTATTTATGCTCATGATTATTATTTGTCAGACTTATCTTTTTTGTTTCACATGATTAAGCATAGGAGAAGATACCTTGATGAAGTGATGGACAAATGGTTGCATTGGTATATGACTTCACCTAATATCACCTATCACCAAATTTCCATGGACCCGGGGCCCTAGGTAAGTAGGTAGGTCATCTTGCTTTCCTTGCATTTTCATATTGATTTCTCATGTTAGTTTAGATGCATTTTCATATTTCATTTTTCTCTACTTGCATATTGATTTCATGCTTAGTTTAGAAATTTAAAAAAATGCTAAAATTTTCTTTTCTAGATCGGTTTCATTTTTGGTTTTGATGTATATGGATGAAGGGTGATAGAACCACCCTATGTTTTATATTTTTTGGTTGCAGTGTAGGCACAGGTCTACCAGGAGATGTTTCGGTTCTCATGCACTCTATGGCGAGCACATGTCCCCAAGTAGGAGCTAGATGTTATCCTTATTTTGTGGGATAACTAAGGAGGTGATGTCTCGAGGCCCTCAGGTTGTAGATATGGAGTGTCGAGAGACCACGTGACTAGTAGTGTCCACTTGATCATACATAATATCACTCTAACACTACCTTTTGATCCATTGCCATCGCATCCACCACACCAGCTAGCTTTTGGAAGGCAGATGGGTCTTTCTCCATGCAGTACAAGTCAGGTATCGTGGCAGGTAATCACCCTAATATTTGAGGCATTTAAACATATTGTATTTAAGCTGCTTTTGATTATAGAACATCTGCTTGGACATTATTCTTTTGACCTTGTTTCACCTTGGTGAGTGTCATAGTTTTCCTAGTAAGTGGCCAACCTTTGGGGAAGGTTAGTGACTAGGGGTCCCTTGAGGGGTTATCGTACCATTCCCGACCACACTTACCAATTTCCGCTCATTACATTCCCATCATATTTGCCCTTTTATAGGCTCTTTGACCTTAGTGACCCAAGAAGGGCATGTACCTCATTTCATGGGAAGAAGGGGCTGAAGGACCAGGGGGATGATTGCTAGCAAAAGATAAGAGCCTAAAATAAACCTTCTAGATGCTTGCCTAGTCAGGTCTTGAGAACAATGAACTGCTTGTCTTAAAATAATTGAAGACCTTCACAGTATCAAACACATAATAAATATCATGCTTTAATATCAGACTAACACAAGTGTGTTACAACTCTTTATATGGTTACCCTTATGTCACTTTCTGGACATCTTTGTTCAAGTGACACTATGTTACTGCCCCCCAAGCTAATCGATTCACTATTGGGAGTGCACATGTGTTTGTATCATTGATTAATTAATAAATGGAAATAAATGGGCTTGGAAAAAGGTTGCATTGAGGAAGAAGGTGCAACACACCCCCTACAAAGGCACCCATAAATGAGACAATATGAGCCCTTGTATGTCATGAAACTCATTGACCTACGAAATCTAAACCCTTATACACCTTATCATCCACTACATAACCTTGAAAGTCCATCCTTGGGAGCATCCCATACTTGAGGGTTTTGTTCTACCCAATAAGACTCTTATGACACCCCTCCCATACGTAAACTTGGTCAATTGTATAGGGTCTTGGAGCATTTGTTTAATTTGACGAGGTAGTTTTGATGTCTATGTTTAGGTGCCTTTCTTATTAGATTTGGTTTACACTTGTCATGATATCTTTGACTTGAGATCTTTGGAGGGCATACCCTTTTGTTTTGCAGGACCTTCCTTGGTGGCCAGTTTTGGGAGAACAAGCCTAGCTTGGGCTTCAATGGGGCAAGAATCCCACAGGTTGGATGCTATAGTCCCACACATCGGATCACAAAGACATTCCTTTGGAGGAATGCATGGCATTAGGGAGGACCTAACCTAGCCTCTACCACCTAAACGTTTTGCTCAAAGAGGGAAAAACGTCACTTTATTGAGGTTTGACGTCACAAAGGGGTTAAGGTTTGGTGGTGATGGAGTTGCTCATTCACACTTGGCATGATTTGATTAGAGGAGACATAGAGGGGGCATAACACATGAGGATAAGGCCTTTGGAGGCCAAACGTTCTATCCCCAACCTCAACTATTTGTCAAATATGCCAAAACGTTGCCCTAAAAGGGAGACATCATCTTGTTTTTAGGGTTTCTAATGTGCAAAAGTGAAATTTAAATGAATTATTTAATATTATTTGTGTAAAGGGGAAATATTAGGGCTATTGACCCCTATCTTGTGTTTTACCCTAAAATTAAGTGGACAAACTATGTGTTAGACATTTTGTATAAATAGAGATCATGTGAATCTCATTTCATAAGATAACTCTCCCATTGTGAGAAGTACTTGGCTGAAATTTTCACTAGCTTTGAGCATTATGGTGTTTCTCTCTTGTGAAAATGTTTTATGGCTATATTTTGGTGAATGGATGAGGAGGAGTGATGTGCACCTCTTGGATGCTTGTTCTCTTGATCTTGAATGGTGAATTTGCTTGGTGAAGCTAGGGTTTGATCTCTCTCTCTTGGAATTGGTAAGGAAAAATCTGCATTGCTAGTTATTTCTTTCTATTTCTTGGTTATGGTTGTTTGAAACCCTAGGAGAAGTATGTTGGATACACCCTCCATTAAGATTCATCTAATTTGCTAAAGTTTACAAGTTATTTTGCAAGGGTTTCTAGGAGGAATACGAGTGTGTATACCCTCTTAGATTTACCCTAAGTTTGATTGGCATACCCTAGGAAGTAAAAGGGCTTACACCCCTAGGGTATTTGTTGATCTAACTCTTTATTTTAAGACTCCATTCACCCATTTTTAAAAGCACTAATCTGAATATTTTGCATTGGAGAAATAAAATAGTGCATTGGGAAACATGATTTTTTGTCATTTCAACTTTTTGCAATTTGGGTTTTGTTCTTTGTGTCTAAAGCACCTCTTAGCCACTAGGGTGCCCCCTCTAAAGGGGTATTTCTTGTTGCTTTTATAAAACTTCATATTCAACCATTAGGGCTGCAAAAACCATAATCAAACTTTCTCTAACAACTCTCAATTCAACCACTGAAATTTGCTAAGATTTTGCCCACATATTCTAGTAATCATAGACCATATTTTGGTAGATTTTTTGGCATGTTTTAATGGTTGAATCTCCTGTTGTAATAAATTGTTTGTTACAGCCATAAGGCTGATTTATATCTCTGCAGAATTTTTTTACTACAGCCTTACCTTTTGTGCTATTATCTTGCTCCTTTTAATCTTGAGTTTCACTAGTGTTTTACTAGTTTATCTCTTGCATCATTTGCTTGATTTCTAGCACTTGTTTTAGCAGCTAATTGTGTCATTTCATTGCTGATATATACTGTTACTAACTAATTCAATTAGGGATAGAAAGGTTAACTTGATTTTACACCATATACTTTGTTTTGTATCTTTGTTTTTCCTTGTGTCTCGGGCAAGTACAATCAACATTTGCAAGGTCTACTATTTCTTGGCAACCCTTGGCCACCATCAAGGCCTTACTTAAACCCTTCTCCATGCATAGAAACTTGACCTATAGGGGATTCTATTCATACATCACATTTTCCATCTCATTTCCCTTGGGGTCATTGGGATTCCCCCCTTGAGGTGATTCTATCATCTCTAAAGTGATAGGAACACCTATCTAAGGTGAGGATGGGTAGGTGCTCTCTTAGTTGTCGCCAATTTGGTGGTTGGGTCGGGATTTTACCAAACTACAACTTGTGCGATAACATGATTCAACTAAATCATTGAACTCTAAATCCACCATGGTATTGTTTAAAGCATTGAAATATTATACGTAAGTATAGTATTTTAGGCAATTGTTTTGATTTGAAAACGTGTGTGTGTGTGTGTGTGTGTTTAATAAAAATACATATATTTTACTATTAAAACCTATAAATTTTGGAAACTATTAAGTATTTATACATATTTTACATAAAAATAGGAAAATTTTTAAAGGGAGAATGGCCTATTGGAGAAGACCCCCCCTAAAAAATACCTTGAAATCCACCTTACTAGTTTTCATGATTTTTCTTACGACATGGTTGTTTTTTTTAAGAGTCTTATTTTAGTTAGATTGTTGCATGTGTCTATGAAAAAGATAAATCCCAAGGGTTAGCAAAATTGAAGGGATTCTTATCAATCCCAAAGGAGGCCTCGATCCTAATGAGTTCACCCTACTCACTCCATAATTCACCAGATTATTTTTCAAAGTGCATATTGTGATATGGAGCTAGAAGAGGGTATTTAGACCCCCCCTGAATTCTAATATGCATTTGAATTCATTATTTCCCTTTTGTTCTAAAATGTATGGGTGCTACTTCATTTGGATTCATGGTGCTTTTCTGTTTGTTTCATTATGCTTTACGATTATAGTCGACGAGCCATGTTCGTATTAACAAAAGTTTGTTTTATTATATCGCAAGTGTATATTCATGCTTTGATGGAATACCATGATACTTTTTATTAATGTGAGAGTAGTAGTTTAGTGGATGTTCATTACACTTGTGCCTTCTGCATATGGTTTTTCTTGGGTATCAAATCCAACATGGTCATATGTGTATGGATTTAACTTTATACAAATAAAAACCCATATATAGTCTACTTTGATGGAATATCGTAGTTCTTTTACTTATGTGAGGGTAGTAGTTTAGTGTATGGCCCTTATAGTTATTTCCTTTTGCTTGTGAGTTTTCTATGGTATGAAAGCTTGTATTCCTAGAAGCATATGGGTTTATGTTTATAAAAAAAAAACACATATGTCTACTTTGAAGGAATACAATAGTTATTTTTTTAATGTGAGAGTAGTGATTTAGTAGATGCCCCTTACAATTATTGGCCTCTACTTTTTGGATTGTCTTTGTTGTCCCCCATTCCTAGGGATAACTAAGGAGATGATTTCTCTAGGCCCTCAGGTTGCATACATGGAGTACTAAAAGGAAATACAACACACATGAGCCCTTCATTCACCATACATCACCATTCGACGATGGTAGTGTTAAATTTGGCAGCATCAACAATCATTCTCCAATGAGAGGCCATATGGGCCATCTTGAGGCTAGCCAGGGAGATTTGGAGAATCAACTAGTCTTGTGAGGTATTGACAAAATCTAGGGGGAATGTACAACACATGTGAGTCAAACCAAAAGTCAGGACGAACGAGATGCTATGTGAGTCTAATGCAAAAGTCAGGGGGAATTTACAACCTCTGTGAGCATAGACAGTCTAGTGCAAAAGTCAGGGGGAACGTACAACCTCTATGAGCATAGACAGACTATTGAAAAAGTCAGGGGGAACATACAACCTCTGTGAGCCTAGTCAAACCTTGTGAGCCATGAGCAAAAGTCAAGGCATCTAGCAAAAGTTAGGTTAAATATAAAATTCCTATGAGCTAGAAACAAACGATATTCCTAATATTGCAAATGATATAAATGTTTTGATCTAGTGCGTTGGAACGTGTAACATTATCCACCATGAAGAGAATTTTAAATTGCCTTGTAAAGAGTCGAGTTGTAACTGAAGTCTTAAGTCTAGTTCTATTTTAGAACTAAAGTGTAATGCTGAGTTGTAACTGAAGTCTTAAGTCTAGTTCTATTTTTAGAACTAAAGTGTAATGTTGAGTTGTAACTAAAGTCTTAAGTCTAGTTCTATTTTAGAACTAAAGTGTAATGTTGAGTTGTAACTGAAGTCTTAAGTCTAGTTCTATTTTTGAACTAAAGTGTAATGTTGAGTTGAAACTGAAGTATTAAGTCTAGTTCTATTTTCGAACTAAAGTTTAATGCTGAGTTGTAACTGAAGTCTCAAGTCTAGTTCTATATTTGAACTAAAGCATACCAGTCTCAAGTCTAGTTCTATTTTTGAACTAAAGCATACCAGTCTCAAGTCTAGCTCTATTTTCGAACTAAAGTGTAATGTTGAGTTGTAACCAGTCTCAAGTCTAGTTCTAAGTTCGAACTAAAGTATGAAATTGAGTTATGATTAACTCATGCAAACAGGTTACTATTTCGAGTCTCTCCTCTTCTCCTCTTCAGCCCATATAAGCAGAGGTCGACCCCTCTCTTCAACACAATTTTGAGATGCAGGTTAAGGGTGAAGCAATAGAGGCAAACATATCAGTGATAAAGAGGTAGCATACCAAAGAANAAGCATACCAGTCTCAAGTCTAGCTCTATTTTCGAACTAAAGTGTAATGTTGAGTTGTAACCAGTCTCAAGTCTAGTTCTAAGTTCGAACTAAAGTATGAAGTTGAGTTATGATTAACTCATGCAAACAGGTTACTATTTCGAGTCTCTCCTCTTCTCCTCTTCAGCCCATATAAGCAGAGGTCGACCCCTCTCTTCAACACAATTTTGAGATGCAGGTTAAGGGTGAAGCAATAGAGGCAAACATATCAGTGATAAAGAGGTAGCATACCAAAGAAGCATATCAGTGTTGTATATCAACAATAGAAGCAACATATCAGAGGTGTATTTCAGCAAGGTCTTTGTCAGGTCAGAGTCATCTTGGCAAGCTCTTTAAGAGTAGAACATTCATGGTGGATATTTGTAAGTGATATTACATTATTAATGCAATAAAGGAATATCGTTTGCTGGGGTTTTTCTCCCTGTACAAGGTTTCCCCTGGGTATATGTGTTGATGATGTGCATGCTTACTTATCTACATAGTTATTGCTATTTGATTATGATTTGGTATTTTTGAAGTGTATTAAGATGGAATCAAAGTGTTGAAGAAAATAAAAGAATTAATCTGCATAAGAAATCAAGCTCAAAATTTAACATGGTATCAGAGCTTAGGGTGTGTTAAACATGTTGAAGTGCAGCAACAGGTACACACAGATCCAACATAGCTTGATTAAGTGTCCAGTGTGAGGTCCATGGCATCCTCCATTTCAGTCAGGGTCGAGGATAGGCTTGAAGGAGCTGCCAACTTTAATGTGTGGAAGTTCGAGATAACAAATATCTTGCAAGAGCATGATCTTGAGAAGTATGTGACCACAGTGGTGGAGGAACCCACGAATAATGCAGGAAGAGAAGCCTTCAGGAAGAGTCAAGAAAAGGTCAAGTGAATCATCTTTGACTCAATCAAAGATAGTATAATGCTGACAATGACTTCGTTAATGACTGCTAAGGACTGTATGGATACCTTGGTGAATCTGAATGAGAAATAGGCTCCAAGTTAGAAGAGGACACTTAAGCACAAGATTAAGTATTTGAAGATGGAGAAAGGTGAATCAGTGGCATCCTTCTGTTCTAGGATAGCCCAGATCAGAGATTAGCTTTTGGTCACAGGGGTGATAGTGGACGATGATGACTTAGTGCAGGCCATTTTTTATAGTCTTCCTTATTCATGGGAGACCTTCTTATCCAGTGTAAGTGGGAGAGAGATTCAACCCACGTTTGAGAGGTTATGGCATGATTGCCTCCAGGAGGAGAGTCGTACAACTACTAGGAGTGAGACAACGAAAGAAGAGCACTCAGCTTTAGCATCAAGATTCAAGGGAAAGAAGAAATTCACTTTCCAGAAAGGCTCTCAGAGGAAGCCAAACACCAAAGGTACATTCAAAGGCAAGAGTATTGATACATCTAAGATTAAATGCTTTAGTTGTAATAAGTTGGGTCATTTTGCTAAAGATTGTTGGTTTAGAAAGAAATATCCAAGGAAA
>SNQJ01S0198096.1:3207-17217 GCA_010110895.2 Picea sitchensis
AACTATTTCACCACATATTCATTACCATTATTCCATTTTACCATCTCATCATTCCATTTATGATTCACTAACATTTATTTTGCAACAACACTTTGTTGCATTTCTATTGATATACATATTGGCATGATTCATAACAATAAAGAAAAGGCTTTCTTATACTCAATGATGCTCTCTTATACACATTGATAGCTTATAATTTCCAGTGAGTACATGGCTAAATTATTGCAACAAGAAAGTCAATAAGTAAAATGAATGTTGTTAACACACGAACCAACATCTTTTATATTCATGGTTGTCACACAAGAACCAACCATAAGAAAATTTCACATGTTGTTACACATATTTCACATGTTGTTACTCTTGTATCTCATACCCTGGAAACATTCATTGTTAAAAGGACATCCTCAATTAAAGCCATAGTTTAAATGCCAAAATCTCTTAAGAATATCCATTCATGGTTGCATGAAGACATGCAACAAGTTGAGTTGTGGGGTATGTTGAGCCTTAGAAATGTCCTATTTTCATCCACCTTTCGCTTCATTATTCCTTACATTTCATCGTCTCATTAACCTTCCATCATACCATTTTCATAAATATATGTGGGTTTATCCGAATTATTTTCCATTGTATTCATTTTAGTATTATAAGTGAATTTGTGATTAAATATTATAAAAATAACATATTTTCATTATATATCATGGTTGGATGAGTTTGATGATGTGTGTAGGCATATGTGAAGATTTCAACAAAGTCAAATATTACCACCTAGCCTCAAATTCGAATTTCATCTTCAAGCTTTGAATATTTGATGAATGTTTGGGACAATCATTCAAGAATATTCAAAGGAGAATATCATGGAAGATTTGGATGGCATATATTATCTAAGATATGTGAGAGATGTGTGGAGGATTTGAAGGGATCATATCTTCTAATAATGGGAAAGTAGTTTAGAATGGTTGAGAGAATAGTGGATCTGTAATTATGACACTCTTCAAGACTCTCATGTGTATAATAGAGTGTTCTCTCTTCATGAGGATCATCATGTTAGTCATAGGGAGAGACATCATGTTATTCATAATTGGAGGAATGTAATTCATAATTTAGTCTTGTAATTGGGAGAAGGGGATTCTTTGCTTTGTTATTCTTTCATGCTTTGTCATTTGAATCTTGTAATATAGTTTGAGATTGATATATTTTGTCAGCTCACATATGTCTTTTGTCGTTCAACTCTTCACATGTTGTATTTTTTTCCTTTATGCAATTTCTTGCTTCCCTAGTTAGTCTTACAATGCGTTCCTAGATTAATTTCATTTCAACAATTTAGATTAGATTACTTCTAATTCAGTCCTACATATATAGTCTGTGTTCTTCATAAGCCTACGAACCTAGGATTGGAAAATTAAATAGTTGGGCAAATACTACAATGGAATTTAACGACAATATGTCTGCCTAAAATTCCTAAGTTGTTTTCACGTTTTATGGTTTTTTTGAATCATTATCACAACAATCGAAGACAAACCAGTATGCAAGGAAAAAATGGTATAAAAACACAGTGTATTTCTATGAGTTTCTCAAATTCATACTTATTTTCATTTTGCATGATATATTCTTTGCAAATCTCACAATTTTTATGCAAGAATTTGTACTAAGTTTTGCAGGAACGAGGACACTCACTTTTTGTTGCTGAAGTGATTTTCAAGAAGAACACAATTCTTCAAAGAACACCTGCTTTGCTAAACATATTGAAGGAGTTGTTACTCAACATAAACCATTTTTCTGATACAAAAAATCTTGTTGTGCATCCTGATGCTTGTTCTTACACAGAAACATTTTGTTGTTACACAAAAACTTTTTGCGCATCCTGATGTTTGTTGTTACATATAAACATTTTGTTGTTACACATAAATTTTTTGTGCATCTTATTGTTTGTTGTTACACAATGAACATGATGATACACATAAACATTTTGTACATCTTGATGTTTGTTGTTACATAGCGACCATGTTGATACACTATTCTTTCCACATTTTGCCAAATTTTATGTTGTGACACTATTTCATTTCTCCTTGAAAGATGATTAATCATCCTGTGTTGAAGACATCTTCCATTGAATTATCCTTCATGATTTCACAAATCTATTTTTATGAGTTGCATACATCATTTTTCAGTTCATTTTTTCCTTTCCAGTTTTCCTTCTGAATAAAACAAACTCCCTTTTTCCTAATTACATTTCCTTACCATAAACATTGTTGCTACTGAGATATATCTATAGTCCTACCAATATTTTTATAAACTCATGTTGACTGATGTGGGATTCCTTAAGGAGCACCTTTCAAATATCTTGCCCCATCAACCTCGACACCTTATCTGAGATATAGACTAGAGTTCATTTTTGAGTACCTTGAAGCTTGCATGTCTTAATGGAAAGCTCTATTGCAAGCAATCATGGAAATACATCAACGTCACTTGATCGTTAGATCTTACAAGTGGCTCAACATTATGCCATCTATTCTCACTTCACAAGATGTACTCAAGTACCTTGACACTCATTGACATCACCCATGAATTTGTCTCGCATTGGTTAATGACATTCATCAATGGCCACTAATCCAATGATTTATTTTCATGCTCGACATCGACACATTTATTCGCATGACTAGAATTGTACCATCGATTTGTAGCAGGTGAATACTATACACTTTTTCATGATCCCCTCAACAGTTGCAACAATTTGATTTCCAAATTCCAATCTATGACAGTACCACAGTTCCATATTCTCCTCCTTCCACATTTCTTTATGATTCAGCAGTAGCAATTCAGATTCCTTTACCTCCCATGATCCAGTTATAGCAGCAGCAGGATTAGTAGTTCGATTTTCCTGATCTTGTAGCAGTGACAGCTTCCATTTTCCATCAGTCACAGTCAGATATTCTTTGCTCCAGTAGTTACAACAGTTGCAGCTACATCGCCAGTCACGTTTTCTTGATCTAACAGCCGCAACTACATCTACTTTTGGGTAAGTGGAGGCATGCTCCTTTCTAAGCTTTAGTCACACAATTCTTTATATGCTAACTTGAATATTTTGGAAAATTTCCTTGCCATGCTCTCTTTCCTTCCATGACCTACACTAAGCTTCATGAGGGCATGCAACCGATTCAGTTAGGGGGGGAAGAGAACTATTTCACCACATATTCATTACCATTATTCCATTTTACCATCTCATCATTCCATTTATGATTCACTAATATTTCTTTTCCAACAACACTTTGTTGCATTTCTATTGATATACATATTGGTATGATTCATAACGATAAAGAAAAGGCTTTCTTATACTCAGTGATGCTCTCTTATGCACGTTGATAGCTTATTATTTCCAATGAGTACATGGCTAAATTATTGCAGCAAGAAAATCAATAAGTGAAATGAATGTTGTTAACACACAAACCAACATATTTTGTATTCATGGTTGTCACACAAAAACCAACCATAAGAAAATTGCACATATTGTTACACATATTTCACATCTTGTTACTCTTGTATCTCATACC
Organism: Picea sitchensis; assembly: GCA_010110895.2. Taxonomy (NCBI): domain Eukaryota; kingdom Viridiplantae; phylum Streptophyta; class Pinopsida; order Pinales; family Pinaceae; genus Picea; species Picea sitchensis. The sequence goes on from SNQJ01S0198096.1 coordinate 6,756, forward strand.
CTGGAAACATTCATTGTTAAAAGCAAATCATCAATCAAAGCCATAGTTTAAATGTCAAAAGCTCTTAAGAATATCCATGCATGGTTGCATGAGGAAATGCAACAAGTTGAGTTGGGGGGTATGTTGGGCCTCATAAATGTCATATTTTCATCCACCTTTCCCATAATTATTCCTTACATTTCATCATCCCATTAACCTTCCATCATACCATTTTCATAAATATATGTGGGTTTCTCCTTATTATTTTTCATTGTATTCATTTCAGTGTTATAAGTGAATTTGTGATTAAATATTATTAAAATAACATATTTTCATTATATATCAAGGTTGGATGAGTTTGATGATGTGTGAAGGCATATGTGAAGATTTCAACAAAGTCAAATATTACCACCTAGCCTCAAATTCGAATTTCATCTTCAACCTTTGAAGATTTGAAGAATATTTGGGACAATCATTCAAGCATATTCAAAGGAGAAGATCATGAAAGATTTGGATGGCATATCTTATCTAAGATATGTGAGATATGTGTGGAGGATTCGAAGGCATCATATCTTCTAATAATCAGAAAGTAGTTGAGAATGGTTGAGATAATAGTGGATCTGTAATTATGACACTCTTCAAGACTCTCATGTATATAAGATATTTTTCTCTCTTCATGAGGATCATCATGTTATTCATATGGTGAGACATCGTGTTATTCATAATTGGAGGAATATAATTCATAATTTAGTCTTGTAATTGGGAAAAGGGTATTCTTCGCTTTGATTCTTAGCTTTGTTATTCTTTCATCCTTTTTCATTTGGCTCTTGTAATATAATTTGAGATTGATATATTGTGTGAGCTCACATATGTCTTTTGTCGTTCAACTCTTCACATGTTGTATTTTTTTTCCCTTATGCAATTTCCTGCTTCCCTAGCTAGTCTTTCAATGAATTCCTAGATTAATTTCATTTCAGCAATTTAGATTTGATTACTTATACTTCAATCCTGCAAATATAGTGCATGTTCTTCATAAGACTACGAACCTTAGATTGACAAATTAAATAGTTGGGAAAAGACTACAACGAAATTAAACGACAATATTTCCACCTAACAAATGTTACACACACCCCCTCTTGGTCTAAACTTCATCCCAAATATTCACAGTATATAAGTGTTGAAATAATGTGTATCACAGTATCATAAGTCTATTTATCAAACAAAAATGGAAACTATTGGTGCATATTATATGTGTCCTCCTCGACCGCCTAGTGCAGACTATAGTTATCCCACTGGACCTTGACCTGATCTATTGTTCGACATCATAGTTGTTGAATGTGATGGTCCAGGATGCAGATTTGCTTTGTCGTGAGCGCACCCTCAACTGATACCCATAAGATAATCAAGTCAAAACATGTGTAGGATCACTAATGTAATGTCTCAAACAGAGATGCCAAGGACACCATGCATGCATCAGAAGGAATTAGGAATGGATAGCCAATAGGCCATGAGCCCTTCTTTTCCACAATCTCGTAGGATCCCACTAACCTAGGAGATATTTTAGCATCCCTTTTCAAACATGATCAAACTCTTATGCAGTTTCACCTCCAAGAATACTCAATCACCACATCGTAACTACGATCGACATGATGCGCATCGACATAACTCTTCTGTCGATTTTGCGCCTCCTTGATCCTTTGTCAAAAAGTTTTCATTTAATCTACCATTTCTTGGATCGCTTCTGGTCCCACCAGGACCCTATCCTCAAGCTGATCCCAACTCAAGGCGTCTGAGACGGTCTCCCATAAAGAAACTCGAAAGGAACCATCTTAATGATGCTTTGATAGTTTCCATTATACACAACTTATACTAGTGGAAAGAACTCTACCCAACGCTTATGTTGGTCCAATGTACATACGCAACATGTCCTCTAGGATTTGGTTTCTTCATTCGTTCTACCCGTCTGTCTCCGGGTGATATGTGGTACTAAATTTAAGTTAGGTTCCCAAGGCCTATTGGAAACTTGTCCAAAATCATCCAGTAAACACTGATCCTCAATTGGATATAATCCTCTTAGGCATGCCATGCAACCTCACAATCTCACTGATGAAAAATATAGTTAAGTTAGGTGCCTGATACGTCATACGCATAGGAATAAAATGAGCACTCTTCATCAGAGTGTCGACTACCACAAAACCAAGTCGTGTCTCCTTGTCGTTAGTGGAAATCAAACAATTAAATCCATCAAAATAACCTCCCTTTTTTATTCTGGAATAGTGTGTGGTTGTAGTAATCCTGCTGGATGTCTATGTTCAACCTTTACTTGCAGACATTCTAGACATATGTCCACATAGTTTACTATGTCTTCCTTCATTCCTTTCCATAAGAATATGGGTTTAAGGTCTGCTCTCATCTTCGTGACTACCGGGTGATCCATGTACACTGCTCTCTGAGCCTCGTTTAGGATAAAACTCCTCAACCCGTCATTCGATGGTACATAAACACAATTTTTAAACCTGAGTAGTCCATCATTTTCCAATGTAAATCCTTAAACTCTTGGTGCTATCATGGTGTTTGGTCCAATAAAATACTTGACCTCTTTATACCAGTCATCATTGCACGGTAAATTTAGAATCTTTTCACGTAGGTTTGTCTGAAGAGGCAACACCGAAAAGATACATGGTCTCTGACTCAATGCATCTTCCACTCGATTCATTGTTCCTTTTATGTAAGTAATCTCGAAATCATGCTTTCTAAGAAATTCTGACCAACGTCGTTGTCACGCATTCAGGTCGCTTCACCTAAAGATGTGTTGTAGTCCACAATGGTATGTTTTTAGTTCAAAATTTCATCTGACAAGGTATTGTCTCCAAACCTTCAATGCATATACAATTTCTAAAAACTCCAAATCATGCATCACATATTTCTCCTCATGCCTTCTCAACTTCCTCAATATGTGAGTGATCACCCCATCGTCTTTCATCAAGATTGTGACTAAGCCTTCCTTGAATGCATCAGTGCATACCAAAAATTCCACATCCATGTCAAGCACCTTTGGTAGAGGTGTAGTTGTCAACATCTCCTTGAGGCTCTGAAATGCTTCGACGCATTTCTCGGTCCAAATAAACTTCTTGTTCTTCTTCTACAATTCCGTGGTCAAATTTTCTATCTTTGAGAATCCCTCGACAAACCGTCGATAGTATCCTTTTAAACCCATGAAGCTACTCGCTTCCAGGACATTCGTTGGTGCATTCCATTCCATAATAGCCTCAAGCTTTGTTGGATCCAAGATGTACCTTCGCTGGAGATAACATGCCCTAAGTAGTGAATCCTCGATTGATAAAATGAGCATTTAGAAAATTTCCCATACAACTTTTTCTCTCACAGACATTGTAGTACCAAGAAAATTTGTTCGTTATGCTCCACCATCATCCGAGAGTAAATCAAATACCATCAATGAATACTTGGATGAACCTGTCCCAGTACTCATTGAACACCCCGTTCAGTAAAATCATAAATACCCCTGGGGCATTTGTTAGTTCAAACGGTAAAACAGTAAACTCGAAATGTCCAAATATCATCTTAAACATGGTCTTATGGATGTCATCCTCTTTGATCTGTAACTGGTGATACCCTAATCGCAAATCGGTCTTTGAAAACACCATCTCACCATTCATCTAATCAAACAGATCATCGATCCTCGACAACATATATTGATTCTTGATCGTTGCCTTGTTCAATTGACTGTGGTCAATGCAGAGTCTCAATGACCCATCCTTCTTTTGTATGAATATAACAGGAGTGCCCCACGGTGACACACTTGGACATAAAAGTACCAGGTCCAACAACTCCTTCAGTTGCATTCTTAACTCCTATAACTCTGGGGTTGACATACAATAAGGTGTCCTCGCTATTGGTTTAGTCCTCGGTTTTAGGTCTATGGTAAATTCCAATTCGCTCTCCAGGGGCATCCCATTTAACTCCTTCTAGAAGACGTCTTCAAACTCTCTCACCATAGGAAGGTGTTCTAGACCTTCTGCTACTCCCTTTTCGTTTAACGCAAGGATCGCATAAATCTTACATCCCTTGCACAAGCTCTTCTGGAGCTGCAAGGAAGAGATAAACCTCAGGGAAAATCTTTGGTTCTGACCTAAAATAACGCATCTCTATCCCTTATCATTGACCAAGTGCAATTGTTTCGTCTTACAGTTGAGTATCGCCTCGTGTGATTCCAACCAATCCATATCGATCACGACGTCATAAGATCTTAAGATCGTGATGTATAGGTTGGCCCTGGTGACAAACTCTCCTAGGTTTAAGGGTACATCCTGTAATATTCCCTCCAACCTTTTGTTTGGCTCCCGAAGCCATCTCTAAGAAGATAAACTTATCGTGATCGACCTCCTTTACCTTAATTCTCCTTGGAGTTTCCCCAAAAATGAACTCTTTGTAGCACCAGAATCTATCAAAATACTAAGGGTCTAGTCCGCGATGACACCGAAAATTTCAAGAATAGTCGATTGGTTCTCTTCCTAGAGGTTATCCACCACTGCATGAATCTGATGGGACTTGCCCAAATCTCCCATGGTAGTGGATCTGACTGATCCAACTACTCTAGTCCTCTCCACTAGGAATTCATGTTGGTAATGTGGCTCTCCACGTTCCAACACACTTTCTTTGGTCTAGTATCCCTGGTACTCAAATTAGAAGATGAATCCTAACATTAAGACCCCACACAAACACGTTGACCTTATGTTTCTTGGTAATTTGGTATGGAGCATACCGAAGCAGCTCTAAAAATGGGCCTCGTACTCAAGCACCATATGACCGCCCTGTCTCAAAGCGTTGAACTAGTTGAGCCAATGCTCAATGAATCCCTCCTATAGAAATTTTTATCGAAACCATTCCTCGAACCATTTGCATGACATGTCTTTGACTGCCATGTTCAAAAGTGACATGAGCATCTTCCATCATAGAAGAGCACTCCCTTTTAGATGAAAGACCGCCATGCAGAACTTTAAGTTGGAGGTATAGTCGCGAAGTGCAAATAACATCGCCACATTCTCCAACTATGCCTTGACAACTACACCATTTGGGGCACAAAAGATCTTGGGTGAATCACTCTCTCAAGTTCGCGGTGAAAGCTAACGGTATTGGTTGGGCATGGTGTTGACCCTTAGGGGTACAGGTGCCCTGGCCTCATCTTAGTACAAATGGTGAATCAAGGACTCTGGCCATCTCTAGAAGGACCTTGTCTCACCATCATCATCCCTTCAACAATCAAATCCAGTCCAAGGACTAGTTCTTCACCTTGGGGGTTAGACTCTGAGGGGGTGGGCACCTCAGGAGGCATCGCACCTCCTTCCATGACACCATGCCCTAAACCTCTATGGCGTCTTCTAAACAAGATCATCAGATGGATAAGTTTAAGTTTTAAAAGCATGAGGTTAATACTCAAGGGTTTACTACAGTGGAAAGCCTGTCAATCCACAATCTAAGGGTTGAACTATCTTTGATACCATATGTAACGACCCCCGATTGTTACGACTACACATAAAGCAGAAATTGCAATTTTTTTTTTTTGATTTAGACAAGTCATATGAAGGCAATGATGACAAACAATTGAACCCTAAAACCTGATGACTAACATAGGAACACAAATCAAGCAACAAACAACTACGACTCCACACACTAGCACAAAGAGAAATTGGTTGAAACATGTGTAAATAAATAGATAGAAATGACTACCCGCCCATCACAAACATGAAAACACCTACAAGCCTAAGGACAACATCCATGATCCTGACACAACGAACTCAATGGACAATCACTAGAACCTCTATGGCATGCAAACCCGACACATGAATGTGTTACAACTGAAGCACTAACAACAACCATAATGAACAATGCCCGGAATAGGAAGCACAAAATCCACCCAAGTTATCATTCGCCTCTATCCAATAGGGCACACCATGATCCCCTCATCATGGATCCTTTTGTCCCCAGGTGATAGGGGCGACAATAAATATGGTGCAACAACATAACTGGACCCTCAACACAAGCTAAATTCAACACACTAGGAGATCAACTTAACTATCTAAACATCTAACGACTAGTCGTAGCCCCAAATAAACAAGTCAACAAGATGACTATGTAACAAGGAGATTTGACTACTATAAAAGTCATACATCACAAGATTCCTAGAACCACATAAGTCATGCTTTCTGTAACTGATCCTTCCTTACCTCTGATGGGATAACTACTTGTTTTGGTTTTCACTACAAAGGAGAATTAGTATAAGCACTCAACATGATCATAATAATGCTAGGGTAATGAGGAGGGTGATGATGAATTACACCATGTTCGCATAGTGAGAAGTATATTCCCTAGCCTGTACTGGTTAATCCTTGGTGACGCCTGGCCTACCTCAATCCTTACATAATAAAAGTTTATTCAACAACAATTCAAAGTAACCAACCCCAATCCAGGTTTATTGTGACTATATTCATAGATCCATTGTAACTATATTTGTCTTGATGCAACAATCATCGATTTAACAATCACAACAAGCATTAACCTTAAGTAATAAACATTAACTTTAAACATTATCGTTTTACAATCTCATGTAAGCATTCACTTAAAATATTAAATATTAACTTTGAACTTATCGATTTAACAAACAAATTTATCTCTTCCCCAAAAGGAAACACTGTCATACACATAGCCTACCATGCCACCTTTACCGCCACAACAATGACATAGTCACAAAATCAGAACTCACTATATTTAATGCAATTACATGGTCCCTCAATCACACAGTATTTAAACATAATTTCCTATCTAAAAAAATAATTACTGTCCAAGGCTATTATATAAAAATTTTGCTTTCAATAGATGAGTTGTTAGCAGTCACACGAGATATAAATGAATTGATACCATTCCATTAAATTTAAACTCCATCCATTAATCAATGTGCAGTACACCTGACATTCCATTACAATCAACACAGAAGCACATTGATGGCTGTCTAAAATAAATGTTAATACTATTTTCAATAAAAACATAGAGGCTTTTGGCTGGCTATCTAACATGAATATTAATTTTATTTTAATCAAACACAGAGGAAATTTGTTGGTTGTCTATCACTTAAAATTTTGTTGTTGTTTATCTATGGGAACACTCTGACATTAAAACAAACACCCAGGCTCAAATTCATTGTGTCAAAAATTAAGACTAACAATATCAATATATATTGTTGGACGTATTTTAAGAATTTACAATAACCCATTCTAAGGAATATATCGATGTGAATATATTTAAAGAAATAACGATAACAATAACTACTATTGGGCGCAAAAACTATGCCTATTTTTCACTATGCCTATCTCATAACAGGAATAATAATAACGATATACTAGATAAATATATCGTTGCGCAGAATAAAAAAAACACTATATAACTCTTTGCATATAATAAGAACTAACATTAGCTCGATATTACTGAACTTTATCACTGTGAACAGATTAAAGGAGTAACAATAAAATATATATATTGTTGGAGTTAATGTTGGCATGTTTACAGACAGGTGTGCTTGTCATTGATGGCAAGATAAGAGTATGCAGCAATGGAAAAACAGGGACTACGTAAGCTTAGGAGGATAAGTGCAGAGGTGCACACAGAGTGCAAGAGTGTGCTTCATCATTTGATGGAAAACAGGAAGGCAAGGAAGATCAGGGACAAATTGATCCGACTCCATTTTGGATTTTTGGATACTGGGAGGTGGAAGTGTCGAAACAATTCACCACAGGAGTCTGGTAATCGCGAAATGAGAAATGTCGAAATCCCGAAAGAAGGAGACAGTTTCAGAAATCGGGAGTTGAAGTGTCGAAACACTTCACCACAGGAGTCTCAGAATTGCAAAATGTGAAATGTCGAAATCCCGAAAGTAGGAGACGGTTTTGGATACCGGGATTTCGGATACTGGGAGGTGGGGATGTCAAGAACACTTACTACAGGAAACCCGAAGTCACAAAATAAGAAATCACGAAATAACCTTAGCCATTAGATTGAATTTTGATCTGGACCATTGATCTGACTCGATTTTGGAGTTTCGGATACTGGGAGATGGAGGAGTCAAGTGTTGAGACTCCTCATCATGAGAGTCCCAAATTTGCGAAGTACGAGAAGACGAAAAGTTGATCTGACTCCATTTCAAAGTTTCGCAGACTGGGACTTGGAAGTGTCGACAACATTCACATCAAGAATGTTGAAATTGTGATATGAAAAATCGCGAAGTGATATGGGCCGACATATCCAGGAGGTGAATGTGGTAGACCACGTCAGAAAGGATAGGTGGAAGACTATGACACATGGCACGATCAAACAATGACAAGTGTCTAGTTGATTTGGCATTTCAGGCCACTAGAAATCGCAATTCTGAGTGACATGTGATAGCCACTCAGGTCACAACACGTCATCGAGTGATGCAAGACTGACCTCACTACGGGATTTTTTTCTTCAGTAGTTTTAACTCCATCACTCCCCCAAAGTCCTGAACGCTGAAGTCCCGGGGCAGAGGATAGTCGTTCGATCACCACGGATCGAGGACAGTTGATTTAGAGATGAAAGCGCTTGTGTTATTGGAGAGTGGTCATATTCCGATGGTCACATCGTCAAATAAATATAGAAGATAGCTCGAAGCGGAAAGCCCCATTTTGGAGTTTCAGGGATCGAGACATGGAGCATAAAGAAATCTTCACATCAAGGATGCAAAAATGTCGAATTGCGAAATCACGAAAGCGCTTTATGGATAAGTTCTCAGTCACCGATGGTGGTCACATCGTCAAAGAGCTGTAGAGAGAAGCTTGAAGTGGAAAGCTCCATTTCGGAGTTTCGGAGATCGCGACTTGGAGAGTTGAGATGCCTCACAAGAGGATTGTTGAATTACCAAAATGCCGAAATGCGAAACATGTTTTGGCTTAGCATGTGGTCACATCCATTGGTCAGATCGGCAGAAGATGGAGGAAGGAGCTAGTGAAACCAAGATCAATTTTAGAGTTTCAGGGATCAGTATGTGAAGCATAAATAAACCTTAACCACAGGAATCCTGAAATGCGAAACGGAGAATTAAACGCAAGACCCTACAAACTCCAGCCAACAGTGCAGGTGATTTTGAATTTGATCGGAGGGCTACTATTTCACTTCATAGTGTAACTGCTAGAAACAACCGATGGTCTTTTCTAGAGGATGAGCTCAACCATGATGAAGAAGATGAAGAGTCTCAACTACTCGACAGGACAAGGAATCTCAACATAACACCCAGTGATGCTGGACACGTGGGTGAAACCACCAGAGAAGCTGAAGAGTTGCAATGATGATCAGGGAGAGTACTCGACATGAGGAGGAGATGGAGAATAGAGAGTTGTTGAGGCTAGATGTAGGGAATATTTGGAAAAGGGAAGTGTATTAAACACCCCGATTTGGAGAATAGTGGGAGGGGGAGAGAATGTAGGAGGTTGGTGCATATTGCATGCACAAGGAGCACAAAGACTATAAGAATGCAGAACAAAGAAGAGATCGGGGTGGTTGTTGTTGGGTGTGATTGAGTTGTGAAGAAGGAGGTAGAGAGCAACAACAAAAATTCATAGAAGGGGAATGGTTCATTGAAGGGACATGGTGCAGAGAGAATAAAAGGAAAAAGAACAGAAAGCGCAAGGAGTGTGTAGAAGACACTGATGTAGATAGAGCAGCGCAGTGTAGCAGAACAATGATGAGACCGATAAGCCATTGAATAAATTTATATCACTATAATAAGTATTAATAGCAAAGATTCATATTTCAAGGTGGTTGGGAGGTGATAGGGAGGATTGTTTTCCATAGATGTTCAAGTGGGTGCTTGAACACAAGGAGTTGTAGCTTCCATCTAGTTGCAGCCAAAGAAACCAGGATGGTGTTGGCAGCCAATTCAATTTTTTCAATTGCCCTTAAAGCTGCCTACACCTATGTCTATGAACTTCAAATTTCTGTTGCATTTTGCAAACAGAAGACGTTTTTATTTCATGCGACATTTGCAAATTGGTTTCGATTTATTTTTCACGACTAAAAGCGTGAAAACTCCCCCATCATTCTTTGGACTATCATGATTTACTCGCTGATATTCTGATTGGTACTTACCTTTGGTTTGTTTTTCGAACTATGTCCATTTGCTTGTTATCACTCTGATTGCGCAACTTGATTTCTTATTAAATTGCTAATGCATTGAGTATGTTGATTGATGAATTATACTTGATTACATAGGGGTCATGGTGAATTTAAAGTTTTTATATGGTATGATCCTTATTACTATAAACTCTTGACTTATCAATTTTATGAAATCTCTTGTTGCAATGTTTATAAACTTTGATTAGGCAAAAGAGCATGGCTCACTTATGAGCTTGATGTCATATTGAATGGTGAGGTTTGATTATACACATGGCGCATTGGT
>SNQJ01S0198097.1:0-14900 GCA_010110895.2 Picea sitchensis
AGGAGAATGATTCTTGTAGTGACCATATTTTCGACAATTGAAGCATTGTATTTTTGACATTTCTTTCTCTTGATTTGGTTTCTTCCTGGAACCAAACTTCTTTTTATTCCTGAAATTCTTGGACCTTGCTCTGAAGACTTGATCATCGTATATATTTTGGGGTTTCTCTTTTGCACTGATCCTTGATTCTTCTTGTGCACAACAAGTCCAAAGTTCTTCAAATGTGGGATACTCCTTCCTTGTCTTCATGCTTGCGGCAAATGCATCCCATGTCTTAGGAAGACCATTGAGTACTATATTTACCAGTTCCTTCTCTGAAATGATCTCTTCAATGGCTTGTAGTTGATCTCTCAGCTGAGAGATTCTCACAAAGTATGATGTTATGTTGTCATCATCATTCATTTTCATGTCACAGAGCTCATTCTTCAGATTCATTACCTGTCCAATGTTTCTGACTAAGAAGAGGTTTGTTAGGGCATCATACATCTTCTTAGATGAGTCAAGATGGGAGATGTAAGGTATCAAGTAGTCTTTTATAGAGTCCACTATGATACTCATGGCATTGATGTCATTGTCTTTGAACTTCTCCATAGCTGCAATGTTTTGAGGTTCCTTCTCTTTTCCTTCTTCGAACTGTGGTTCCACGATCTTTCCTTTCACAATGTCCAACACTTTATTCTTGGCAAGGATGATGTCAATCCTTGTCTTCCATGCTCTGAAGTTAGAAGCCCCTTCTAACTTGTTTTCTGACTTCATAGAGTAAGTCATAACTGCTTTGACTTGGTCAACCCTTGATTTTGACCAAAAACTCAAACTTGACGTCTTAGCTTGCTAAGAGTATCAGGAGATGAGCTAGGCTAGGGGGCACTAGTCTATCCAGAAATTAAGTCAATCCCTTCACTTAAGGTTCCTCAACAAGAGGGTTAGGGTTTCGATGCTGCAACAAAAACTGGTTGCAATTGCAACTGCAACTGAGCAAATCCTCCCAATCTATCTTCCAACGGTTAGACTGTCCGAAGATAGTGTGGGCCCATAACCTGTTAGAATATAATGGATGTGCTTGTTTAACCATAGACAATATAGCAATATTGTCACCCAACCACAGGACGAAGCCACCCCCGAGCACCTTAACCTTGACAGAGAAAGATTCCGGAAGCAAACCCTAGGCTTAATAGCCAAACAAAGGTGGCACACCTCTCTCCAAGGATAGCACACCAAGCAAGAATAACAAAAGCTGATCAGAGAGTCCAACCCAGAAAACCGAAAATGCAGATTGCAAAACTGCCGACAGCAGCTGCTCCCAGGACTTGCACACAAACTGGCCAACTGCAGTGTGCACAAGTGTACTTCTGCAAATCTGAGAATACTGGCCAAAATGAAGACTGGCCTCCTATATTTACACTGTTTCTGCCAGACTGCTTGGGCCGACTTCTCATTCATGGTGCTAATTACTTGGTATATAATATTTCCTTTAGTCGACTTCTTCTCTTGGAGGCTAATAACCTAATACAAATCATTCTCTTGAGTCGACTTGTCTTCTAGGGTTCTTCATCAATTATTTAGGGTTTCTTCCTGCTTCTCGGAATATTCTATTCTCGTCAGGTTTACACGTGGAGGTAAATACCTCCCGCAACTACCATAATATCAATAGTAGGGTCATTTGAGTTTTGCATATCTTCAACTCTTAAATCGACAACAAATGACACATGGCTACCACTAATTAAATTGCAAAGTAGTATCTAGAGGGTGTATTGTGGGAAAGCAACATAGGGAATGGTTTGTGATAAGAAAAGCATGGAGAGCAACAAGATTATTGGACCTAGTTCACGATGACCTATGTGGACTGATGCCAACACAGGCAATGGGCAATCCCAAGTTCTTTATGAAATTTATTGATGACTTTTTAAAATGAATTTAGGTTCATTTCTTAAAAGATAAGTTAGATGCAATTTCTTTCGTTAAAAAATTTAAGACAAATGTAGAGGTTTAGTGTGGTAGGAACAAATGGGAGGTGGTGAGTGTTACCCCTCGTATTGTATGAGGGATAAACTTGTGATTTTCAAAACATGACAGTATTTTGAGGATGACATATATGGAGCATTGGATGGACTTGGGGTACACACCTTGATGGAGTTTCTTCCATTCATGACAGTTTTGGCTTTCACTCATATGCTTGGAGATGCTACTTTTATTTGATTGGGTTGGTTTTTTGGTGGAGAAACTCACTTTTCTCCCTGGTGGATTGTCATGGTCGTGGCTCATTTATTGGTATTCCTCATGTTGTATGCCTTTGATTGATGGATCACTCTCTCGGTATAGGTTTCATGGATGCTTTCTACCTTACATGTTTGGCATCATTGTGTTGTTTATGGTATATTTCTCATCATGTCTAGAGAGTACTACACCTTTGTTTATGTATGATGGTTCTAGCCCCCCAAGGGGTTGGATAATGATGATGTGAGGTAGTGACATAGATTTTGTGTGGAGCACCCTAGTGATTATTGATGGATTGATAGTGATATGGCATATCTCTAAAGATTGCATGGTAGGTGTTGATGTTGTTTTGTCACTAGGAGGGGGATGTTCAACTGTATTACCTTTAGGACATCATCACTGTGCAGAGGTTTATGATGACAAAAGTAGCCAAATGGGTGTTATAGAGAGTACAAAGGTTATTGAGAGGCATTGTGGGGTCCAACTTGCATTACTCATCCTATTTCATCTTCATTATGAGCCATTCCACATTGATTGGCTTTGAGGATTGCGTGGCATTCCGACGATTTCCGGGGTTTTGAGTATTTTTTACTATAAGTCAATTAAATTCAGAGACCATTTGGGCACTATACTTGGAGAACCTTGGAGTGTAATAGCTCATTGGAATGGGAGGAACAACACCTGGGATAGGATGATGAGAAGTGACTTTGAATGGCCAGAGAAGCCACAGGAGAGATAGTAATGTTTGGTAAAAGGTTAATTAATTAATTAAGTGATTTGAGTAATTAATTAAATATTAATGAAATGAGAATCACTTTGGAGGGACAAGGGAGCAAAAAGTATAAAGGAAAGAAAGGGCTTCTACTCATTCATTCATGTATAATCATGCGTGTCGGCTTTAGCTAGTGAGCTAACATTGGGGGTTTTGAGGTTTTTGAATTAACAAACCCTAGAGGATTTTTCGGTGGTGAAAGATTCCACTTGGCTTGTCCCAAGCTTGGTCTGGAGATGCAATACTCTCCCACATTTAGTTCGGATCTACTTAGTTGGGAGGAGGATTCTACATGATTCTTGAGGCGAGAGAGAGAGAGAGAGAGAGAGAGAGCACCGGTTAGGGTTCCCTGACAGAGGGCACACACCATCCTTTGAGGGAGGATTAGGTCCTAGCTGAGGAGAAGTGATTTTAGGAATTCCAGGTGGGTTTCCTTTGGAGGTGTCATAGCATTATTCTTGGTGGACTCCGGGGGTGTTTTGGTGGTGGATTCATTTGTATTGGGAGTGGGACAATTTCCCAAGAGAAGGGCCTTTCATTCTTTGGAGGGTGACTAGATCTAAGGGTCTAGCAGGTCCTTTGACGTTTAGAGCACTTGGGTTTTCATTGCCGTGCGAATCTATCATTCCCTAGTGGATTGGTGGAAGTGGAGTCTCTCTAGGAGGAAATTTGGATTATCTAGGGTTTCAGTCATCTAGAGGGGCACACCATTCCTTGGAGGAGATTAAGATCCATAGGGTTTGATAGGGGTTTTGGAGATTTGGGCACCTGAGTTCTTCTTACCATCACCCGATATATATCAGTTGGCATATTTCTTGAGGTGATTGGACATCTTTGGTAGCGGTATTGAGAACTTGACATTCCCGACAGTGGCATAGTGGAGTTAGAACTTTGGCTTTACTCATAGATTTATTCTTGTATTGGTCTTCATTGAGTATTCGACCTTTGGAGGTTTTTGGTCTTCTATTGGAGCATTTTGTAGCTTCTCCTCTTCCTAACCATCGATGTGCATTTGGATCATGTTCATTGTAGTAGGTTCTTCTATTGTATGAATAAAATCAGATTTCTGATGTTTTGGCTTGTCTATCATCTTATTGATCTGCATATAGTTGATGTATGTTCCATGATTGTATCTTCTTGTTAAATTACTGCAAACACATATATAGACACATCAATAAACCCTAAGGCAGAAATCAAGAGGCCATTCTGCAAGTACCACATGTAAACAAGTAGATCAACAAAGTGTTTGATGAAATGCCACAACCGAAGGAAAGTTTTAAAAGACACCCAAAACCGTGATGTTCATTGCATATTGGCTTGGGAACATAACATCCCGCAGTCCCACCTGTTGTAATCACCCGTTATGTTAGGTTGTGCACTTATGCCAAAACTATACAAGTCCCCAAATCTGCATAACTTCTGAGTCCTATCATCACCTTAGTAGGAGATCCCAGTAGCTTGAGCGATGGAGAGAATCCACCTGTGAGGAGGCGTTCCCGGTAACCTCAAGGGATCAAAGTATCTGCAAGTAATGTAATACAACCTACTACCCCTGTGGTTACCTAAGTCAAGTCTACGTCTGTGAAGAGATTTGAAGATAATTTGGTACGTTCTTGGAACAAGAGCAATTTATAGCATATATAATATGATTTCCAAGTACAAAAATATGCAATTAATTACCTCCAAAGGGGTAGACAATGAGAATTTATCAATGCTGGTACAAAATTGCCTTATTACAACAGTTTACAACAGCAATTAAAGATTTATGGCAACCTTGAAGAAAGTTAGACCGGAATTGCATGAAAAGGCAGTGAAAACTTAGCATATATCACTGGATTAATTTCCAATCATTCCAAACAATTTCTGAGTATGTTAAGCGGGGTTAGAGTGGTGTCTTAAATTGTAGCAAATTGGATTTGGTTGTATGTGTTTTGCAACAACAACAATAAAATTGAATGAAACTAAGTTAGAGTTATATAAATTAGTAGAAAGTCTTAGAGAATAAGCGTTGAGTGTTGTTTGATCAAATTCTTTCACAAGAGGCAAGTAAACTAGTGCTGCTTTTGGGCTATGGAGCCTGATGCAAACACTATTTCGACCTAGGGTCAACTCCATGTATAATGAAGATATGCATCAGTGGTGCTACCAGTTGAACTTATTGGTTCTACAAGCTGATTTGGCCTCAACGCATTATTTTGGCATTGGAGTGCAACATGTGGGATATAATATTGTAATGTGTCTGCATGGATCATAGTTTAGATAAGTTTCCTAGGACTTTATCATTAGAAGTCCTTTCATTGAGTGTTTTTTTCCTCAGTTATTAATTTGGCCTAACCAAACCTTATTAATTTCCCTTGGTTTACTCTCACAATAATCCTCAAGTGGTGCAAAGGCGTTCTAATGAATTACGAGGAGCCCTGGTGGCTGTGTCTAAGAATGTGTAAATGACCATGCTAGACATCATAGTCTTGAGATTCGTCCAAGTCTAATTTTTTTAAATTTTTAAAATTATCTAGGTCCTTGGGATTTTGATAGGGTATTTGTGCTCAAAGAAATGGAGATGAGATTTCACCTTGGACCAAGTTTCAGCTCAATTGGACTAAGATTTTGCTAGGTGTTTGTCCATGAAAAGTCCAATTCAGTCTAATACAACAATTTAATTGCTTGATTTGACAAAGTCAAATGTCAAATAATTGTAATATGAACAAATTGATTAGATAAAGAGTGGGAGATTATCTAGAAAGCCTATTCTAAGTTAGGAAACCTTTTCCTAATAACCTCCCTATAGACTTACCATCGCTCCACACACTCTTCCTCCCTGGTGACTTTTGTAGTGAACAACTCAGCCACACTCAGGTTTAATTAAGACACCCCTCCAGCTCCTAGGTCGCTCTATGGTTCTAACTTAATGTTTGGACCAAGTCTGAATACCACCCTCACCCTCTCACCCATCTACTGTTATGTTTGTACTTATTATTAGTTCTTTGCATTTCAATAAAATAAAGGCATCCCTTAAGAACAGTCCCTTGAGAAATACATTCACAAGAGACACAACATTTGTCACGGAAACCCTCTGGGAAGAAAACCAGCCAAAAACTTCCTTATCATAAGTAAGCATGCAATGTTCAGGGCTAACTCAGAGCCAATACAGATAGTCCTCCCAAAGATATGCGCCACTCTCTCTTCTCTCTGGCCAGTAATTACAACCTCATAAGAGAATGACAAGTGAGTTGTGTCTTGAAGTGAAACTAGCCTCCCTATATATAGGCGGCCGTGTGAAAGGGTTTCCTTTGGCGGGCCGACCTCTCATATGGGTGGGTGTCACCTTTAATTAGTCGGGTCTTTAATATAATAGCTGCTGGGGCCGACTATTACGCCCATTATAATTGTCCAACCAATCCATAAAAGGGATTTGGTCTATACAATTACGACATGATTAATAAACAGTAGGATTAATCCTAATAATAAAATAACAATAATAATAAGAATGCTCTTTCTGGAGTTACATTATTTCAACACTCCCCTTAACAAGAGATTGTTCTTCCTCGACGCTCCAGTGAGAGAGGTGCATCATGGAGTGGCATCGAGGGAGGGACATGTCATCCAATATCATGTTTGAAACATTGGCTAGCATATTTCGAGTCATGAAGGAATTTTTCTTCATTGACAACATCATCATTCTGAAAGAATGCTATCATCATCATCAAATATGTATCCCAGGTAAAAAATGATACCTCATCACAACACTAAATTTTGGCGATTACTACTGCGGCTCAATGTCGACTATTAAGGCTGTGGCTTTCGATGTCGATCAACATCTCGCTTTAGATCTAACAACTAGGTTAGAAGCAAGGAATATCATCATCTCGCTTCACGTCCTTCGCTAGGTGGAAGCGAGGAATCCTTATTTTATCATGCTTCGTCTAACAGCGAGGGTCCGAGGAAGCATGACTCATCTTCTTTATGTCTACCGGTGAAGCAAGGTACATCTCCATCTAAGCTTCGTCTAACAACTAGGAGTCGAGCGAGATCATCTTCTTCGATCTAACAAGCGAGGAATTGAAGAAAGGAATCATAGCGTCATGCTTCGTCTAATGGCGGTGGAAGCATGACTCATCGCACAGAATCTATGCTTGAGGTCGAAACAGGAACACCTGGCGATCATGCTTCGTCTATTTCTTGGTGAAGCAATGAAAATCTTGCTCGTCTAGCAATGGGTGACCAAAGAACCTGTGCGATCTGCTTTAAGATCTAACAAAAGCGAGGTCATAGCAATGACTCGTACTTGCTTTACGTCGCAGTGGAAACGAGAGCGAACGATGCATGCTGCGTCTAACGGCGAGGTCGGGAAGCAATGACATCTGCTACGTCTAACCAGTGAGTGGCAAGGAATAAATATATACTCCCACTTCCAGGGAGGGTCCTTTCGGAAAATACCAAGCTTATATCGAAAGTGTTCAAACTTTACGAGATAGAGGTTTGGATAAACGTCAACACTGTTCATCCGGGTGCTAATGTCTTTGGAGCTTGAAGGTTCCTCTACACATGCCATGTCGGATGAAATGATGGCGGTTTCTATGTGCTTGGGCACGTAGGTGGAGTCACGAGGATTCTCTGTCATCTTTATAAAACTCTGGATTTGTCACATAGAATCCACGGTTGCTCTCATCTCCAAGTCAAATGACCCGATCAACAACTTTGAAGCCATATGGATTTTACGCCCATTCATGAACATGCGGCAATGTGCTTTTGCTTTCTAACATGAAATCTTTGGATTGCTTCCTACTGCATACCGAGATCGCCAGGTGATCCCAAATTGAAGCGAGTTGAGGAAGTGTTTTACGTATTGCGCTTCACCTTAATCTTCATCGGTATATCACTCAATGTGAGTCATGATCTCCATCATAGTGAGACCATAATCCATTGTACCTTTGGGTACCTCATCTACATGTTTTTGCAACCACTAGGTGGTATGTCACAGGCTCTGGCCCGACTCAAGGTGTTCGCGCAGCAGTCATGCAGTCTGAGTGTTAAATCCGGTACATCAAGCGATCAATAATGCAATGCGTCTGATTGTGGCATCAATCAAGTCCAGGTATCGATAGCGACTTGACTTCGGCTTCCATGGGTGTATTCATGGGCTTTCATTCTAGCATGTCGAATCTCTTAATATTTCGACCGTGTACTTCCCCTTGGTTAAGAGGAAGATTTCTTTAAGGCTGCGCCTTACCTCAAGACCCTAAGTAATGCATTAGGCCAGGATGGCATTTCAAATTACGGCAAAGGTCTGTTTACGATTGACAATGACTTTCTTCTCCGATTAAGAATAAGTCATCCGCTCTGGTAAAAGTATTAGTTCATTATCCATAATTTTGAGTAGAGATTTGATGCCTTTTACTCTTGGTAAAAGCCTGGCTAGATCAAGAGAAACATCTATCGGCCATCAAGCTCACGGGGCTTGCTTCAATCCATTATAAGGCTTAGCTGGTCAGCCGGACATGAGACTTCATATTTCAACCTCAAATCCTTGAGGTTGCTCTATATACACTTCCTCTTCGATAACACCATTAGGAAAGATGTCTTCCTGCGTCCATCACGGTGTACCGCATTTCATCTTGTGACAAGAGCTGTAGTTCACGGTCGAGAGTATATCGTACGAGGGAGCCGAATCATGCTACATAGTCAATACCTTCCTTCTAAGGAAGAAGCCGGCGACAAATCTTGCTTTATATTCTCAATGCGCCCATATTATGTTTTTATTTTGAAGAGCCATTTTGAGTGATACCATCCATACTCTTCAGTCGGGAACTATTTCCCATACATCATTCTTTATTATGGATTGGTATTCCTACGTCATGTCGCCCGATCTTCTTTTGAATGGCCTCTTCAAGGCATGTAGGTTATTCATCAAGTAAATTGTACATCAAAGCCGTGTAATGGCCCGGAGATTGGATTTGGTCTTTTCACCTATATCGTGGTTCTTTCTGGAACACCATACTTCTCTCCATTTTGAATAAGCTCTCTTACCCAAACAAACTTACTTTTATGGGAGAGGGTCATTTGGGGAGGTTCTTGAACTTATGTTAAATCATGGTCTTCAGGAATTTCCTCATCAGAGGAAGCTACAACTTCCCTTCTAGGGTTCTGTGACTCAGGGAACTACTCCGCGGTTCATGATCACGAGTTCTGAGTTCTTCATATACTTCTTCAAGTGACATCTTCGATTTCTTAAGTCTTTTTTCATCAGGTCATGTCTCACGATCTATTATGGGCGGTGACCGGGTATATGAGCCTGAAGGCGTTGTATACCTCATAGTATCCCACAATAATTCCCTTCTTTCCGGAGGTTCCAACTTGTTTCTTTTTCTCTTTAAATTTATGTGAATAAATCTTTGAGACTGATAAATATTTTAGATGGCTTACCTCGTTTCTTCGGTGGTTGTTGTTTTGGGGTCTTGATCCCAAGTACACTATGGGATAATGCGATTACGCACATATAAACAAGCGCCATTGCTGCTTCTGCTTATAAGCACATAGGAAGATCTTTATTGTGAATCCCATGGGTCTTTTCCCACAGCTTCCATAATTGTTACATTCTTCCTTCGACTACTACTTGTTTTGTGCAGGGATTATAGGGAGTAGGTTTCCCTCTTGATCCCAACATCTTTGCAATAGTTTACAAACTCTTTTGAGTTGTTTTCTCCTCCATTATCTGACTTGGTATCTTAATCTTTCTTCGGAAAGATTCTCTATCAGAGCTTTGAATTCCTTGAATTCTTGGAATATAGTCTTGGATTTATAAAATATATCCAGGTCTTGAGAATAATCATCAATAAATGATACGCTCTTGAAACATACCGCTAATGGGTATGATGGCATTGGGCCCACCTGCGATGCAGATGGATGAGTTCTAATGTAGCACCTGTTGTCTCTCTTTGGAAAGGGTTCTTGATGTTTTCTTCCCTTGCGCACATCAAATTGCATATGCCTTCTGATCAACCTTGAGTTATGGTATTTGTGTGACTTTGCATATGTCGCGGTGACCTTAGGCTGATGTGGGGTAATCTTCTATGCCAAGGTTCATGGTTTGTTGGCAGGTCATGGCGGAGTTTAAGGGTGACCCGCCGACTTATAAGCCATTTCTTCCTTTCGATGGCTGATTGCTTCATTTAGGGACGCCCTTAGCCCGGCGAGAACTTCTCCAGCCTATGAAGGCAACTCTATATCCTTTCTTGTCTAAAGGATATAGAGTAAGTTCTTCTTTTGGCACGGTACGCAAGTAGATCCTTCATTGTTATTGAGTTTTTACGAATCAGCTTGTAGTTTGATTCTCCTATTCCCTTATGGGATATTGATAATCATCTCAAGTTTTTACGAGAAAACTTCTTTTGAAATACAAGAGGTATTTTCTTTAAAGTCATGTGTTTTGATGTGCCGCTATCAATGAGCCATGTGTCCTCCTCAGGTGAATCACAGGATCTGTGGTGAGATCAAGGCATGGTCCTTAATCGTCTTCATGGGTGGTTCTTCATCTTTGGCTAATAATATGAGCATGTTGCCTTTGTGCTTCCTCTTGTACTCTTCTCTTACGACTGGACAATAATTAAGCCTTATGTATCTTATCACAATGATAACATTATATAGATGATAGATCTATTCCCTTGAGTTGTCCTTTCTTTTGAAAATTTCTTGAATGAGATTCTTGGTTTGTTGAATTTGTTTGATTTGCGGTTCTCTTTGAGTTTCCCTTTTGAAGTAGGTTTCTTCCTTTCTCCCTTTTGTATGAGTAGCTAGGGCTTGATCATAGATCCCTTGCTGATAATTTTCCCGGTTGGCTGCCCTTGTCTCTTCTTGGATACATTCTTCCCATAGGCCTTCAAGCTGTAGTTTCTGTACCACGCCACATCTTGTGGATTAAACATCCAAGGTCTTGAGACCATTTGGGGCGTATTACGAATTCATCTTAAGTAGATGGTGTCTCCGACTACTTTTAACATTTTTGAGATTCGGAAATATTCTTGAATCATTTCTCGCTACGCATCTTGGTATTCTTCAATTGAGATCTTAGATTTATCTTCGATTGATGTTCTTTCCTTCATATAGTTTGCTTAAAACATCAAACATTTCCTTCGGAGTCTTCTTGGGCGATACATACGCGGGATCGAGGTGGTCTTTGATTGAATCTTGCAATGATTCTTTGAGCCCTAATTGAGTCCTCTTGATGCTTCGCTTTCTATCGGCATCTTAAGGTTCCTCCACTTCTTCTTTGATATATTTTGCTAGGTCATTCTATGAGATCGGAACCGATCCTATACTTCGAGCCGCGGAAGTTGTCTATGCCTTCTAGTTTCTCGGCAAGCTTTACGTGCTTACCCGGACATCTTATTGCGGGGCCTCACAGTATTAAAAAATTGAAAATGCTTAAAATCAAATTTTGACGCCTGAGGTCGCTTGATGGGCAAGTAGCATAACGTCGCGGATCGAGAAAAGAATCAATTTTACCGAGATCAAATGCGATCGCGGTTACGGTATACAGGTACTTTGTGAAACTAGGGTTTCACTTCCAGGAGATCTAGCCATCAAAGGTCGCTCTAGGTGCCAAATTGATCACGGGGCGCGCTTTTCTAGGTGTTTGGGAGGCAGAAGGAACTACTTTTGCAAAACCACCTAATTTGCAGGTGTTGCAGCGGTGACGTTTTTCCTCTTGCGAAATTTTGCTTCCTTCAGGTTGGTTCTGGTACCATGTTAATGTTTATACCATTATTATAGTTCTTTGCATTTTCATTAGATAAGAGCATCATAAGAACAAGATCGAGAAATACACATTCACAAGAGACACAACATTTATCATGACAACCCTCTGGGAAGAAAACCTAGCAAAACTTCCTTATCATAAATAGCTTATACAAAGTTCAAGAGATAACTCAAATATCTGGATAGTCCTCCCCGGTGCACCACTCTTCTTCTCCTCTCTCCAAGTAGTAATTGCAGCTTGCCTCATAAAATAAAATAGCAAGTGAGAGTTTATTATTTAGTTAGAAGTGAGGCGATAGCCTCTATATATATACAAGGCGGCGCGTGTGAAAGGGTTTCGAGTCGACTTCTCCCTCTAGGTGGGTAAACCCACCTTTAATTAGTCACAGGTCTTCCAATGGCATTTGGGGCCGATATGCAGCATTATAATTGTCAGGTAAACCCACGATCCATAGAAAGTTTTGAATTCTAATACAATTACCGACATGATTGTCGACAATGGGGTTATATAATAATAAAATAACAAATAATATAAAGAATGCTCTTAGCGGTTACATTATTTCAACACTACGAAATAGCATGCTCAAAGCTAAAAGTCGCCCTTGAGATGCTCAATGACTCTTGGTTGATGGACACTTGAAAAGCATCCAAGAGGAGTAGCTCTTGACTCCAAGTATAAATAAAATTCTCTCCCTACCCCTCAGATCTTTGCATCTATTCTCATTCAAGGTTACTCTGCCAAATTTCTTTTTGCATCTATTCTCATTCCAAGGTTACTCTACCCAAATTTCTCCTCCTCTCCATTCTCTCCCACTCTTCTCTCTCATTCTTTCTTGCTCTCTCAGTCTTTTCTCAAGCTTGTGGCAAGTATTTTCTCAAACTTGCTTCTAATAAAGAAATCTTTGGAGGAAATCATTGGCATTGGGACTCTTCTTGGTGCTTTTCTTTGGATCTACATTGAAAGTAACTTGTATTGTGGTTATTTTGAGGTTTTGCTTATAGATTTAGTGTAGGGTGTCCAAACAAAGTATTTTGCTTGGATAGATCTATGGTAGTATTGCCATAGATCTTATGTGAAGTAGTTTCTTAATTTTAACAAAGTAATTTGTTGATATTCTTTGATCTACTCACCCCCTTACTTGTCTTGTAGCTTAATCTGTTGTAGTTGGAGGTTACTAAAGGTTGAAAATGATAAATTTCAGATCTAGAAATTTATCCCTTCACTTACTTAAAGTCCTCTTAAAATTTCTGTTCTTCTCTTTCTATTTCCTCTAACATTTTGGGTACATTTTCTGCCATAGAATAGCTCTCTTTCAACATATTATATGCTATCCTAATTGTTAAAAAATTCGGGTTTTCACTAACATTTTTTTTTTAAAAGTTATTTGGTGGTTTTATAGCATTTCCAACAAGATTTTGCTTGCTGATTTTTCTGCAGGTTTTCACCAAAAAGAGGGATCTACAGCCCATTTGGGGCATCTACAAACTAAGGATCAACCTCTCAAGTTGGGGTAAACATAACCTTTCTTCTTCTACTCTTCTACTTATTGTAAGCAAGCCCAAGAGAGTCTCTAGGGCTTGCATTTCTCAAGCATTTAAAAATTTCAGCGTTTTTTAATTTCTTGTTTCCTACATCTAGCATAGAGTTTGGCCATGCCAACCATGCTAAATCGTATGGCTAGAGTTTAACATTTGATTTCAACATTGTTTTTTCTTTTGTTTTCCCCATTTGTCCTTAAGACAAGGTTGTGTGGCTAAGATCTTTCCATTTCCAAGTTATTTATTTTATTACCCACTTGTGCACAAAACCGGAAGGCTTTGTCCTCCAGCTTGTCCACTTGTTGTGGTTGCAAGTAGTGTAGATTTACTTTCCAAGCTTTTATTTCATTCATTATTTGTTTGCCTACACCTAGCATAGTGTTTGGCCAAGCCAACCATGCTCTAACGTAAGGCTAGGTAGATTTTAATGGTTAATGCTTCTACTTGCTGATGTTTTATGGTTTATATCTTTAGATCTTAGAAGCTAATCATCTAATATTTGCTTAAGCCCATGGAGGCATAATAATTCACTTGTCTTTTATTTTTTCGCTTTCAAGTTCAAGCAATTTACTTTCCTTCAACTTTGAAGCATTTTACTTTTCTTCAAAGCAATCTATTTTTAATTTCAAGTTATTGCAAGCTATTTCATTTTCAAGTACTTTACTCTTTCATGCAATTTACTTTCAAGTACTTCTATTCTCTTGCAATTTACTTTTGTCAAGTACTTTTATTTCACTTGCAAGCACTCTCTACATTTGCAAGCACTCAATTCAATTCATCTCTCCATCAATGTCTTACTTTCTCCACATTTGCTTTTCTATTCTATCTTTTGTTTTGTTAGAACCTTGATTCTATTTGTTTCTCCTTTGCCCCTTCCACCGTATGTGTTGTGCCTGTTAGAATATGATGGATGTGCTTGTTTTACCATAGACAATATCACTATTGTCACCCAACCATAGGCCGAAGCCACCCTTCGAGCACCTTAACCTTGACAGAGAATTACTTCGGAAGCAAACCCTAGGATAAATAGCCAAACAAAGGGTAACACACCTTTCTTCAAGGATAGCGCACCAAACAAGAGCTGATCAGATAGTCCAAACCATAACCAAGAGATAGTCCAAGCCAAAACGTAATCTGCTAGCTGCAACGAGAACTTCTCCTCCAAACTTGTGCACAAACTAACTAACTGCAGTGTGCACAAGTGAGATCTGCAGTTCTGAGAATGCCTGCCAGAATGAAGATTGACCTCCTGTATTTATACTAATTCTGGCTAACTGCCTGGGCCGACTTCTCATTCTGGTTGCCTATTTACTTAGTATATAATATTTCTCCTGGCCGACTTCTTCTCTTGGAGGTTAATAACCAAATACAAATTATCCTCTTGAGCCGACTTGTCTTCTAGGGTTATTAGCCAACTCATTAGGGTTTCTTCTTGCTTCTCGGAATATTCTATTCTCGTTAGGTTTACACCTGGAGGTAAATACCTCCCGCAGCTACCATAATATCAACACTCCCTCCTAGCTAGGGAGGTATTACAGGTAATGGTCTTGAGCACAAACATACCATTCACCCGGTAGCATCAACATAGTTGTATAGACTATCTCATGACTAGATCACGAGC
>SNQJ01S0198097.1:17227-27341 GCA_010110895.2 Picea sitchensis
TAATCCACAGAGATATCATAATACAAACTTGCAGTCCTTTGTCGCATTTATTATTTGTATGATCATTTATATGTTGTAAACCTTTGATCCTACACACACATTAGCAACGTTTCCTAGACTAGCCAAGTCAGGAACATTACAACTTACAAGAAAAGGCTTCTGAAACAAGGCTTACCAAAGGTTTGTCGTTTGAGGAAAATAGACTCAGTGTTCCCCGGCAGCGGTGCCAAAATGTTATCGCTTAGTTTGTAGGAAAGGTTTAAGTAGCTTGAAGGCAAGGCTCAAACTGGCGTAACGGGAGCTTCCCCACCCACTGTCACCTCGATGGGGAGCTCTTTCTGTTTAGGGTGGCTAATCTCTCGGGCAGTCTCTCTTCTTGAGGGTTACTCAAGAAGACTGGCCCGCCTCGTCGGACAATGATTTCTCATTGTGGTTAACATGAGGAATGGTTCGTTTTGGAGGTTGGTACAGGACAGTTTTTTCCTCTTGTGGTTAACAGAGGAAATGGTCCGGATAGTCATTCCTTAGGGTTTATACATTCTCTCCTTAACAGAGGAAATGGTCCTGATAGTCATTCCTTAGGGTTTATACATTCTCTCCGTAGCAATTTTGATTAGTGTAGGAGGAATGGCCCGTAGGAAATGGTCCAGCTCAACAATCGTGATGCATTTCTAGGTTTATACATTCTCTCCATGGTGCATTTTTATTAGTGTAGGAGGAATGTCCTAGGTTGGGGAATGGTCTAGGTTCAAAAGATGTGACAATTATTCTTCCTTGCTTGAGAAAGAAGAATAGAATCCGTGATATCTCATTGTTCTACTGAGGGCAGATATTCTTTCGCATCTCACGATGTGAGTGAAAGATTGGCCCGATGATTCAGCTTATATCATAACATTGTTTTGTGCAGTGTCGTTGATATCGATGATTGTTATGAAGATTATGACGGTAGATGTATACTACCGTGGTGGATGTGTTCCATAGTTCGTGACTATACGTTACTGATCAAGTACTTGTGTTTTACTTGATGTGGTAGTGAACCACCTGATTGTAGTTATGTACTACTATGGATAGACACAATTGTGTTCTATTTGTTTCGATTTCCTTGAAGATCATCAATAATGATGGAAATGATTATCAATTAGATGGATAATCAAAGAACAGAGATTTCCAGACGGAAAATGGTCCAAAAAATTTATTCTTCTATGACATATGCCCGGATTAGAAGAACGGTTCTTGTATCACTATGAGGAGCACCATGTCCGATTACTCAGACAGAGCATGGTTTCGAGAGATGAAGCAGCCGATGACACCGATGATGATGATGGTGCTCATGATCTAGTCTATACAACTATGTTGATGCTATCAAGTGAATGGTGGTATGTTTTGTGCTCTCAAGACCATTACTCGTAATACCCTAGTTAGAGGGAGTGTTGATATAGTCATGTAACATCTTCATCGAGATAGAATACTGAAGTAAGAATAAACCCTAATGAGCTATTAATAACCCTAGAAGCCTTGTCGATCAAGAAGATAATTTATATTAGGTTATTAGCCTCCCAAGAGAAGAAGTCGCCGTAAATAATAATATATACCGAATAGACAAATACCCGTGGTAATGAGAAGTTGGCCCAGGAAGCTAGCCAAAATTAGTATAAATACATGAGGCCGGCCTCATTCTGGCAAGTAGTTTCAAAATTGTAGAGCAACAACTTCAGCGACCGCAGCGCTCCGCCTTTGTGCTAGTTCGAGGAGAGCCGCCATTGCACCACAAGAACTAGTAGATCACGCTTGGTTTGGACTATCTCTCTCGCTTAGGGTTTGAAAATCTGATCACTCTTGTTGGTGCGCTATCCTTGGGGAAAGGTGCACTACCCTTTGTTTGGCTATCTAGCCTAGGGTTTGCTTTCGGAGTGATTCTCTGTCCAGGTTAAGGTGCTCGGATGGTGGCTTCGGCCTATGGTTGGGTGACAATAGAGATATTGTCAATGGTAAAACGAGCACATTCATTATATTCTAACAGCATGTGCTATTATAGTATCATTTCATAAGTGCACAAGAATTGCAACAATTGAGTAAAAACACATATGTAAAATGGAAAAGAAAGAGTGATTATATTAATATGGAGACAACCTTTTTATGAGGTATGTATGTATGATACACTTAAAACAAAACCCAACCCATTCTTATGGCTATACATATCCGTACCGACATGCCACCTCAAACCTAAGTCCCTATTTTTTGTCTTATGTGACTACTATTCAAGCAATATATCTTAAACCCTCTAAGATATGTTTACATAATACTATATTACTATGAAGTTTTGAAGCTTAATACTCTAGCAATAATGACAAATAATTTGAAGAAGGGATGGTCCAAGGCCATTAATCTATATGAAGATTGATAAAAACTTAATGATAAACATTTAGAACGGGGGTCAAGTATAAGGGATGATTGGGTTAATATACTTGATTTTTGGCCACATTAGAGTAGTGATTTAAACACAATTAATGGTTATGTGGTTTTGGACCAAAAATGAACTTTTGCTGTATTTACTATTTATCAATATTGTTATTCAATAAGTTCAAGAATATAACTACTCGTCAAATTTTATGTGATAGACAATTGCAATAGTAAGAAAATTCCTGCGTCCTAGGGCTAAGACCTAAAACAAATTTCATTATCTTTGTTACGTAAAAAAATACTATCTATTCCTCATCGCTTGTGGAATATTCTATGCAACCACTACCATGTGTTAATTCAACAACATCGTTTACCTTGGAAACCTAATTTATACAGTGTGGCATATTATGTTCGCCATTGATAAGAGTTAAATGGAAAGTTCATTGGACATTGACAATTCGGTCTTTCAAACAACATTCAGATCGATGCTCTTCTTATGATGTTTTGTGATTGGCTAGAGGCAATTTCTTTCACAGCCATGCTTTGAGGATGAAGCGTTGTCAAGAGGGGATGGGTTATGGTGTGCTTGATGGAACACTATTATCATAAATATGTTGTTACAATTATAACAATATTATAGATAGTCATTATGTTCATAATATAGGGTTGTGTCTATTTTTTTTCCTGTGAAAAAAAGCAAGTAATTTTATTCACAAGGACAAAATTACATCAGCAAGTGCTCTTGGCATTCCAGTGGCTCAACAGCTCAGAATATTCCAGCAGGGAAGGAGATCATATTCAAAATCATAGACCAGCAGTATAAACTAAAAGACATAATCGGGGCTGATATACAAAAATAGCCCAAACCTGCAACCAATAGTTCCAAACAGAGAGAGCTGAAAAATACATGTATCATTTGGAAATATCATCTTAAAGTCAAGAATCATATAGGGTGTTCAATCAGATAAGGAGCCAAGTGTTGTGAAGAAATTCCGAGGTGCCCTGCAGACCCTTTTCCCAGACTTTCCAGACGCCTTGATCCAAGACCAGTCCAGCTTTTGAGAGCTGGTCTGCTTCCTTGTTCCAGTTCCTGTAGACATGAGTAAAGGAGATGTGTGAGAAGAAAGTAAGTAATCTTTTGACATCATCCATCAACGTCTGTAGTGTGTATTTGTGTAGAGTTTGAGTGCCATTCATGCAATTTATAACTAACATTGAGTCCCCATAAATGTTTGGATGGGAGATTCCTCTTTCCTTGGCTAGTAAAAACAAGAGTTTTATAGCCATGATTTCACTGAAATTGTTTGAGGCCTCACCCAAACTTGCTGCAAAGGAAATTGTGGTATCCTTATCAAGATGAATAATTCCCCCCTGCTTCCCCTTTTGCTGGTGTACCCTGGGCAGTTCCATCAAAGAAGGCCCAGGGGGAGCTTTTTTGAATAGATGGAGCTGGACGAATTTTCGAAGGAGATTGTTGTTTATTTTGGGGAAAATAATTCAGAATGGCTAGAGATTTCAAGGCACATAAGGAGGAAGAGGGTTCAAAACCATAAAAAATAGCATGGTTCCATGCTAACCATATTCCCCAGGCAGTGATCAAGGGAAGTGCTTTGATGTTTGAGGAAATTGGGTCATCCATCCAAGAATGCAAAGCAACGTCGATCAGTCTCTCCTCCCCACCGAACTGAGTGGTCTAGTGTTCTGTAGAGTTCATCCCAAACCGAATAGGAGAAAGTGCAATGTAAGAACAGATATGGGCTAGTTTCACACTGTTGTTTACATAGGGAGCATCTACCAGGTCCCGCAAAATTCCTTTTCTGCAGATTCTCCCAGGTAGGAGCTTTATTCTGGAGTAGAAGCCACATGAACAATTTCGATTTTGTCGGGCATTTCTGTTTCCAAAGTAGTTTCCCCCACCACGGGGGTGGGTCTACATTATTGTCTAGTATTAATGCAGAATATCCAAGTTTGGGAGCATAACGCCCCGCTGGGTTAAAAGACCAAATCAAGGAGTCTTTTTGGTCTGTAGGATATACCAGGGAGGTTTTTAGAGTATCGAGATAATCTGCCCAGAGAGGGGCATGTATTTTTTCTAGGCCTACCTCCTGCCATCCTAGCCAAAGAGAGCATCCTGATTGTAGATCTTATTGATGGATTTGATGTAGATAAAAGAATCCCCCTTGATTAATACAAGTATGATGGGCTCATGAAGGATATGATTGCCATTGCAACCAATCCAAGGATCTTTCCCAACAAGGATGTTTTCTCCGTTGTGAACTTTCTAGATGAGCCATTTACCAATAAGAGAGATTGCATTTACAGTGGCTTTCTAGACAATAGGGCCGTTTCAAGTAGATTTTTGTGGCCTGCATATCCAATCAATAACTGTTTCTGAGGGGAAGTATTTCTCCTTTATGACCTGCGACCAAAGACCTAAGCCATCTATAATTCCCCAAACATTCTTGGCGGCCAGGGCTTGTGAGAAAAGATGTATATTTTTTAGTCTCCATCCACCATGATTTTTTGTCACCGCAAGGTGTTTTCATGAGGCCATTACAAGGGATTTCCTATCTTTTGAACCAGACCATAAAAATGATAATTGACTGATTTTTCCTAGAATATATAGGGTTGTGTCTATTATTAGAAGGAATGAGAACAATATATATTCTTGGCACCATTTCTATATTGTTTTTGAACATGTCAAAAACACTTTTTCTCTTGGGCCTACCACAATGTTGCTTGTTTGAGAACCTCTTTTATTTTGTGACTCTTACATTTATTTAGTGTTCTCTTTGTGGGTCTTTCATTTTTACTATTGCCTTCTTTGTCTCTATAGGCCTTGCATTTCTTTTTTGTTCTCTACTTTTTTATGGTACTTCAACTCCTCTTCAAGTAATTGTTATGTGACATTTTTGTTCTTGTTTCCAAGGCTTTAACATTAAGGGCACATTTTTTAATGCAATTCAGTAGGCAATTTAGCTAATTAAAGGGTAGACTTGGTGGTTATCGTCTGTCTTAAAATTAGTTCATGATTACTTTTACTTGTTTTTTGGGCATGTTGTCCTCCCCCCTCAACCCCAACACACATCGAGGGAGAGGGAGATTGAGAATGAGTTTTGTTTTTGTCACAATTGTTTTGTTGATCTCTAGAATCTATAGAGTAGGGGTTTGGTACTTGTCTATTTTGGGGTTCACTTCCTTTTGACAATGCCTTTTAATTTGTTAATTGGTAGGAAGAGGTTGAAAATGCAAAGAAAGCCATCAGGTTGATGGGAGCTTCAATGTTGCAACTATGTTCAGGTATCACCTTATGCTATATCTGTAAATATTTTAAGCATGATTGTTATCATCTTTCTAGTATTTACATGTATTTTTAGTGATCTAGTCTTTAGACTTTTAGAATGAGCTTATTCTTAGTGCCATAGCATACAACAAAAACATAGCATTTGTAGATGGATTTCCTTTTAAATAATGAAAATGAGAAAATATACTAGGTTGCTTGGAATGTGTTGAATATTTTTCTATTATGATTTCTACATTGATAGAAGCAAATCTTTTGATTTCAAACTAACACAATTTTTTGGGGCCTGTTGCCATCCTTATACACACTTGTTAACGTGGACCAAGTCCAATCCACTTAGTGTGTCCTTGGAGGCACAATGCCTAAGTTCAAGCCCACTGCCACCTCGACTTGAACTTCTTCCGTCTAGGCTTACTCCTAGGGAAGCCAAGGGGGGTAGACCCTAGTTACTATGTGAGTTAAAACATTGATTCTAGGAGTTAATTTTACTTGTTAGAGGTTGGGGGAAACTAGCCTAAATAAGAGGCAAACAATGCAAGTGAAAAACTTTCAATGCAAAGACAAGCCTTTCCCTAAGACAACTATGACTAGTGCCCAAGGTTGGGAAAATGGGTCAACTAAAATTACAACAAAAGATTGGAAAAAGAGACTTTACAAAAGTTTACAATTAGATACAAAAGAATTACTTTACAAAACTTAACAATTGAACTAGATACAAACAACCATCAACACAAATAAGAATGCAAAGAATAAGTAAATGATACAACAATATACAACTATTGACAAATGAAATAAGCAAGCAAGCACTTACTAGATCTAACCTTTAGCAAAGCAACGATTGAACTAACTTGATTTGATTGTGCAGGGAAGGGAGAAAGATAACTCAAGATAGCATCCACAACACAACACAACTCAACAAACCCAAACAATGAAGTGCCCCAAGAGGTGCGCAACTTCAAGGGGGTTGCTCAATGGCTCCAATGCACAACTTCAAAAGAGAAAGACCAAGAAAAGAAAGCCTCCACGGGCTAATGCACAACTCAAGAGGAACAAAGATAAAGCATGAAAAGAGGCCTCCACTGGCTAATGCACAACTCAAGAGGAACAAAGATAAAGCATGAAAAGAGGCCTCCACAGGCGAAAGATGCGCAACTCCTAAGCTCTACTAATCAACCATCCACAAATGCTCAATAAAATTGCCTTTAAGATAACTTTAAGTGAAAGTGTTGCTGGAAATAAAGAGCATGAACCATAAAAGTAGATTGTGAAGTTAAACCAAGGTTGGTTAGATAAATTTTAGATTGATTAGGTTGGTTAAGTGAAGTTATATCCTAGACTAGGTGAATTCCCTAAAACTCTCCGTGCTTTGGCCATAAGGATTGCTGGGTGCTCAATAAGTAAGGAAAACAAGGCCTTACCCTAGATCCACAGGTCAATCCGGGAAACAAGGGCGCTCAAGAAGGGGAACACCTAGTGCCGTGAGACCATCCCTGATCTAGCACCCCCTGCCGCCTCCACAAGATCCCTTTTTGATAGCGAAAGTTGAGACAGTTAAAGGTGTGCTAATTAAACTAGTTATGTTGAACCCCTATGGATCTAAGATAATGTAATATTCTAGATATAAAAAGTATGCAGAACATAAATAAAATGCTAGAAATGGCAGATAAACAACAATATAACCAGAACAACACCACAATAACACCAAAATGATATCAGAATAACATCAGAATGAGCACTTCGATTACTGAGAGCAATGTTCACTTGCCTCTTTGAGGGGGCAACCTCCAGTTGAGCAGAGCTCTATTACAATAATATCCAAGCTAGGGTTCTCATACCCTCGACTCCTATTTATACTAAATATGTCTATCAAGAGAACCATCTAGAGAAAGATCCTTCTAGAAGCGGAAGCTTCTATTAGGTCTTCTTACATTCGACTTATTCTACCTTATTGCAAGGCCTTATTAATATTGACCTTTATTACATCGAAAAATATTGATCTACCTACGTGAGGGGTTAGGTCCCTAACATGTCCTCCCCCTTCAAAACAACCTTGTCCTCAAGGCTTGAGATGTGGAAATTGTTGCAGAATGGTAACTGGTTCCGAAGTGGCGTCTACTGGAGTTGTATCTTTCCACTGGACTAACACTTCCTTGATGGTTCACTGACGTAGGTGACGCTCACGCTGGTCCAAAAATGCTTGTGGCTGTAGCCAAATGGAGCCTTCTTCGTCCAACTCTAGGTCCAACTCTAGAAGGTTGGTTTGAGTTTGGCACTTAGTTCCAATCACCTTCTTTAAGCATGAAACATGAAAAACAGGATGTAGCTTAGAATGACTGGGCAAAGCTAACTGATAGGCTACCTGTCCCACACGCTTGATGTAATGTCCCCGCTAGCCTAGGAAGCATAAGGAATGGTTCCGCTAGCCTAAATTGGTTCCCGTAGGCTAAGTCGGAAAAGTTACGTAGGGAACTCAACTTTTACCTCGGAAATGACTTTATAAAGTGAAACAGGGAAAAAGGGAGACATGGGTCTTAGGCAAGAGAAAGTCACTTAAAAATTATAAAGTGTGCAAGCATGAAGTGACTTTAAAAGAAAATTAAAAAGTAAAGTGAGTGGGAGTTAATTCAGTGAAGTAATAAAAGAGGGGAAAAGAGGAGGCGCCCCTCATTCTTGCATTCACTCAATTGGAAAAATAGATTTTTGAGAGCTCTTGGAGGAAGAGTCTAGGGTTCTTGGAAACCCTTGTTCATTTACTGGTTTTGGTGTTGCAACGATACACCCTAGCTAGTCTGGGAGGAAATCACTTAGATTTCCTCAGCGAACTTCATTGCTACCGAGTTTATCTTCTTGCAGCTGAGTTTCTTTAATAGGCGGTCGATTTTCTTTGTGTAGGAGCTGGGATTTTCATTGTGGGACGAGTTTACCTTTGGAGGGCGACTTGCTTATCATTGTTGGGCGCCATTCATACCAAGGGGTGTATTATTTTACTACTGGGCGTTTTTATACCTGCTGGGTGCTATCTCTGAGGCAAGAACCGAGTTTGGGCAGTTTTCCTTGAGCCTGGGCGCATATCTCACAGGCTGGGCGTGATATCTCATGACTGGGGTCGATTTCCCTTAATAAACTCGTGCCATCGCTGTAAGGGGAGAAGAGACATCTGCTGCGACTTGTTGGGGCAAATTTATGGACATATGGTGAAGCAAAACCAAGTTAAGGGATTGATGAACAATTCACATATTTGCTGGGCAAGTTCTAGATCGGATGACCGAGTTCTGAGCTTACCCTCTTCATTCTGAGCTTAATCCACTTGACAGAGCATGTACAGGAGCACACACTAGCTGACATTGGTTCTGGGCAGAATCCATCCTGTTCTGGAAATCTATTACTAAGGAGTTCGTGGGGGTTCATCGTTAGACCATATTTACTCTGCATATAACTGCTGCGCATCATTTTACTCTATAGGACTGTCAACTCTTGGAATATTGTTGTTGATATAATTCTGTCCCACCACTTGATCATTGACAGTTCGAAGGTCAGCTACAGAGCTTATATCCCAGGTTCTTATATTCCATATTTGATGTGTATTGTTGCTTGTTATCCTCGATTTCTAGGGATAACTAGGAGATCATGTCTCGAGGCCCACAGGTCCTAGACATGGATTACCGAGAGCAGGATTGACCTGAGCATGGCCCTGGAGGGCCCATCCTTTTCTTCTTTCATCAGATTCGTCTTGTCAGCAGCAGCAACATCCATCACCATCGACTTGGTCTTGTATCGGAGAAGGCTCTTGCTCCATGAGGTAATTGGTCTAGGTATCATGGTATGTGTCACTTTTGATCATTAAAACCTTTAGATATATGCATCTGATTCCTTTTATCTCTGACAACTGCTTGGATCTTGCATTAACCCACTTGACCATGTTTGGGGAGATTGATAGGGTGCCCTAGCAAGCCTGTACCCATACGTTTTGGTTTGCCACCGTGGGATTTTTGAAGAGCCATCGTCCGCTCCCATCATACCACCACTTTTTCATCTTATCTCCCGCTCATTTATCCCATTCCCCTTATCCGGGCATTGGATTGACTTGTTTGTAGGGTTTCACCTTATCTTGTGGGAAGAAGGGGCTAAAGGCCCAGAAGGTAAAAGTAGCTTGTAAAAGATAAAAGCCTAGAAATAAAACCTCGAGATGCTTCGACCAGGGATCCCCGAGAAGGCAATAAAAAGCCTCTCAGCAAGAAACAAGAGGGACCCGGAAAATAACAAAACAAGACCTACTCAGAGGATAGGGGGTCTCATCACGAGCCAACCTATTAGGTCCATGGGTACCTAACAGTATGACATTGCCATCATCTGGTTACCACGCCAGGGCAGTGACCTTTGGTTGCATGGCCAAGGGAAAGGGGGTCTCATCAC
>SNQJ01S0198098.1:0-17216 GCA_010110895.2 Picea sitchensis
TATATATTTTTGTTACAGACTGGAGCAAAATTGATGTTTTGTCATAGGTTTTGCTTTTCAATATATCAACATTTTGTTTCAAGTTTTGTATATCATTTTGTTTATGGTTTATGATTACTTTAGCTATCTAAATCAAATTCAAATGATATAATTTTATTACTGTTATCTATATATTGTTTCTTCCAAATCGATAAAAGACATAACAATTATTAATTCATTTTGTGAATGATAGCTTTGTCTTCTTCATAGATTGAATTGTTATATAAGTTTTCTGCATAATAGATTTCCCTTATTGCAGAGATTTATCATCAGAAGATTGTTATGATTTTATTTTATGTCTTGTTTGTCCTGTAAAACACTTCAAGAAGCAGCATAGATGATCGTTTACGAAAAGCTTAAGGACTAAATGGTGTGAATTTCTTCCTCCAACCAGCTTAGAAGTCATCTTACACAGGGCAAACTTGGATCGTTTCCAGGTCAATTAGTTTGTTGTTTACTGTTTTTATTAAGTAGTTTAATATAGATAGTAATTTAATTAGATTTATATTAGATTGTTTAATTTCAGTAAATATATTAGATTGTTTAATTTCAGTAATTTTTATTTCTTTTTCATAAAACAGAAAAATCAAAAAGAGATTCTTGGTTGTCTTAGGGCAGAATATATATGAGTTTTGCAGGTTTTGATCAAATCTGTAGATTGTTTATAGTGTACATTTGTGAATAAGTAATATAGTAGCTGATAATTAGGTAGTTGATTTGAGTTATTACAATAGTAATTAGTGGATTGTATAGAATAATTAGTATTTAGTATATTAGTTCCTTTTCTTTGTTTTATTAGTTTCTAGTTTCCTTTATTTTAGTTAGTTTCTTATATTCAGTTATAGTTTAGTTTGTTTCATTTACTTTAGTTAGATCACTTAGTTCATATCAATTCTCTCTTTGGTTTTCATAGAAGACCTAAGAGTGGCCAACTAAGCCGTTAAACTCGTCAGGGTGGTGCATTCCAAACGGCTTGGGTTATTTAGACAACCCCGGACCGGTTCCACTCTCCCAGTTGACGGACGGTCAATTTTGCCCATCAACACAACCATGCCCTTTTCTTTTCGATGCAGGCTTGAATGTATCTCCTCTTGTACTAAGATAAATTTATCCCCTATTTGTCTCCCATGAACAAAACCCCCTTTATTCTCCAGGATAATAGAAGGAAGGATACTTTTCAATCTATTGGCAATCACCTTGGTTATTGGCTTGTAACCAATGTTACCAAGAGAGATAGGGAGAAACTTTTTGAAGGCATTGGCTCCCTTTTCCTTTGGGATGAGGGCAAGGAAGGCAGAATTAGTGTTGCCCCCAATTTTCTGGTAGGCTTGGGATTTCAAAAATAGTTTATGCAAATCCTTTTCAACTATCTGCCAACAAGTTTGAACAAATTTGGTAGTAAACCCATCCGGTTCGGGGGTTTTTTCGGGATCCATAGAAAAGAGAGCAGGCTTAATTTATTTTTTAGTGACCTTAGCTTCCAGGATCTGGTTCATCCTGTGGGTGATCTTTGAAGGGACTACATCTAGGAAATTGGTGTTCTGGGCCATCACCCCTTCTTCACTGTAAAGATTTTTAAAATGAGAGAAAGTTTCCCTTTTAATGCTAATGAAATCCTTGTGGGTTGTGGCCTCTTCCTTGATTTCTAAAACAGAGTTGAAGCTTCTTCTCGCTTGGGCTTGCTTGTGGAAGAAGGAGGTATTCCTGTCTCCTACTTTAAGCCAAATACTACGAGATTTTTGTCTCCAATATTCCTCCTCCGACAGGCATGCCTTATGATACTTCTGTTGTAAGTCTGCCTCCTTGTCTAGAAATTCTTTTGTGATTTCTTCGTTTTTCATTTGTAATTGATGGAGCTCAAGACTGGCTTGGGCATGCTTTCTTTCAGAAGCTATATTAGGGAGAGATTTGACCCAACTTTTCAAGACTGCTTTCACTCTTTTTAGCTTTTCTTCCCAAACGAAGAAGGAAGATCCCTTGACATGCATCCTCCAACTTTCCTTTACCTTATTCATGAACTCTGGGTCCTTGACCCATAAAGGGATAAATATGAAAGGTATAGGGCCTAGATCCTTTTGGGCCAGGAGTTCAATCTTGATAGGTTTATGATCTAAAACACTGCAAGGGAGAATATGTATTCTAGCCTCTAATCCTAAA
The DNA here is from genome assembly GCA_010110895.2 of Picea sitchensis. Lineage (NCBI taxonomy): Eukaryota > Viridiplantae > Streptophyta > Pinopsida > Pinales > Pinaceae > Picea > Picea sitchensis. The sequence continues at coordinate 2,197 of SNQJ01S0198098.1, forward strand.
AGGAGGAAAGAAATTTGAATGAAAAATCTATCTAGCCTTGCTTTAATATTACTAGGACCGACTCTTTTGTTTGACCAAGTGAACTTACCATTGGAGGTCTTGATGTCGAGCAAGTCCCAATATTGCATGAGGTCCTCCACCCATTCCCTTGTAGGATTCCTGACAATGCTTCGTCCTCGCTTCTCTGACAAAAGAAAGTTGAGAATGAGATCACCAATGATGATGACATTTTCCAGACTCTCCATTTTTGTCATATTTCTGATGGAATCCCAGTAGGCCTTTTTCTCCCCTGCGTTTACTTGGATGTACACATTGAAGAGACTAAAGACCTCCTTTTTATCAAGATGTTGGAGTTTCAAGAATATCCAATGATAATTTAGAGTCTCAGTGACCAACGAGTACTTGTTGATATTCTAGAGAGAACCCAACCCACCTAAGGCTCCTCGAGCAGAGACGACCAATCCTCCACCTTTATTCCAAAATTTCTTACTTATTTGGAGGAAGTATTTGTCCTCCATTTTTGTCTCCTGGATTAGTAGTATGTCTGGGGTTTCTATCCTTAAAAGTATTCTCATGGCTTCTTCTTTCACTTTTCTCCCCATACCTCTCCAATTCCAGGAGACAACCTTCATCACTTACTTTTTTGGGTGTGATGAACTCCCTTGGATCCCTGGGTCTGGTTACTTGTCATTTTCAGGGTTTTTGCCAATAGTTTCTCAAGCGTTTGTTGGCTGCCCTGAATCTTATCTTTGTAGGTTTCCTAATCTCTTTTTTCTCGGGCAGACTTTCGGCCTCTTGTCGATCTTCTAGTCGAAGTTTGTGTTTTCCCTATTTCCCCTTCCTCCTCTGATTCCTCCAAGTCTTGTTCTTCCTCTTCAACTTCTGCTTGTTTTTCCTTGAGGCTTTCTGAGGAACTTTCACCTGTCCTCAGGCTTGAGGGGGCCCCTTTGTCAGGGGATCATTTATTTTGTTTTTTGACCTCCTGGGTTTCATCTGAGGCTGAGCTTAAGGGCCAGAATTTGTTTTCTTGACCGTTCGGGGGAGGGCTTTGCTGGGAAGAAGATGACTGAGGACCTTTTCTATTTGGAGCCCCGGATTTGGGGGTTTTATCGGAGATCTTTGGCCTCTTAACCTAATTCCATCCTTCCTCCTTCTCTTTATCTGTCTCTCCATTACTCGGGAAACCCCTAGAGAAGTGACCATAAACATGGCATTTTCGACACTTGAAAGGAAGTTGCTCGCAGTCTAGCTTTTGCACGTGATTCCAGTTGTCGACATTGATTTTTATTGCCTCTGGAAGTCCCACCTCTAGATCGACCTCGACGCATATTATGGAATAGTCATATTGGTCCTTATTGTTTTCCCGGTCGATAAATTTACCCAAGGCGTTTCCTATGTGTTTTAGAGAATCCCAGTTCCAACAGTGCACTGGGAGATTCGACAACCTAACCCACACTGGGACAGTCGTAGGAATGTCCACTTCTGGATCGAAATCTGGTGTCCACTTATTGAGATACACATCCCGAGGACCCATAAAATAGGTACCATTCTGAAAGATCATATCTTTATCCTCTTTTGAGGTGAACTCAAACAGAAAGAAGCCTCTCCCCAAGAAGTACGAGGTTACACTGTTCTTGATCAAAGGTGTCCAGTTTTTTACCACCCACTTCTCCATTGTTTTTGGCGAGGGCCAAAGGCCATTGAGCTATCCCAAAAGGGTGCAATATGTTAGTGACAAAGAGACCTGGATTGGTCTCTCGGGGGGAAGGGATATTTCTGGGATATCATCCTTCTTCTTCACGAACTTGGAGGCTTCGATTTTATTCTTTTTCGGTAGCAAGGTCAGCAATGAGTTGAATGCATCCTCAGTTGACGGGGAAGGAGGAGGGGGAGGAACTTGGGGTGATCCTCAAACCTCCATGGAGGTGATATGGATCCTTGGTTTAGGTGTGCGCGGGATCAAAATGATAACTTAACAAATATGCATGTTTATACTCCTTATGGAATATTTGATAAATGACTGAACTAACTCAAGGTTGAGGTTGTTAGGTAGCTAGAGAGGTAGTAGTGGGGGGCCATAGGGACCATAGTGATAGTAGTGGATTCCATTCAATGAAATGTGGACTAGGTCCACTATATAATTAAATAAGGCCCACTATGGCAGTTAGATATAATAAATGTAAGAGGACTTCTTAGAAGATTCTACTTCTAGAACATTCCTCCTCTAGAATATTATTAGGTGATGGTAGCACTATATAAAGGGGTTCAAGCAATGTAATGGGACATGAAGAGAATTATTGTATTTGGATCCAAATATTAATAGGAGGATGCCCCCTCAAAGAGGTAAGTGAACAAGAGAGGATCACTTCCCTAATAGGATACATTCTATGGTGTTTCTCTACCTTAAAGGTTTGATAGTAATAAAAGAGATTTTGCATATTTCTCTTCTATATTGGTCTATGGATCTATTTTTTATTCATTATTTGTGGTGATTATATTTCTATATCTCTTTGGTTCTTAACAAGTGGTATCAGAGCACTTTCCTTGGCACAAGAAGGGAAGAAAGTTTTGCTCTTTTTCCAGAAATTTTCCAGGGAAGAAAAATAGAATGGCACACTTCACGTTCATATATGAATATTTACGAGCTGAATTTGGAAACAAAAATTGGGTATTTGAATTCATCTCGGAAAAATTCCCAATTTCAATAACAAAATTAGCAGAAACAGAGTCCGGGAAGTGAAGTTATGAGAATTTTAAATTCAACTGTTTTTTAGGTTTTTCTGGAAAAAACCGTGATTTTCTACCGTAATTTATTGTTCTATTTTTTGGAATTTTTCATGACGGAAGAAGGACTGCAGAGTTCATAATTTTCATAGGGTTATCATATGGATATTTCTTCTCAAACCCTCAAAGAAATTTTACAGATTACTGAAGCATTCAAATCCCAATTGTTTGACACATTGAATGGCAGATTAGATGACTCTGTAGATGGCCTCACAAATGGCCTCAATGATAGTTTTCATAGTATTCAAGAGTCATTGGATATCATGTAGGATATATTTCTTATTATGAACCTCAGGGATGAATATAATCAAGAAATATATGCTTGGTATGATTTGGAGGCCAATTGTGATGATTGGTATATGGATAGTTGTCATTTCTGGGATGACAACCACTTTCATATTTTATTTGATGACTTTAATCAAACATCTATAGAGAGCATCAATGTGAAAAATCTAGAGCCAATGATTATTACCATTGTCCATCCTACATATTCTACAATGGTATTATTCCTTTCAGATTATTCTACAACCCTTTTCCACTATGTGGATGGATATTCTTATTTGGATCCACATGACAGGTGTCAGTCTTTGGAGCATCATTTTGAGTTGGTTATTGGGTTCCAAAATATTCCACATGGAATCCACATGAGAACTTGGACATGGGACCTAGGTTTACAATGGAGGTTGGACTAATTCAACATGGTTTCTTTCCTTTCTACATGGGACCTTGGTTCTCTAGTCTTCTTCAACATTATGGTCCACCATTATCCATGGGACCCTGGTATATGGTTGTGCATCAAGTGTTAAGGACAACACTTTCATAAGGGGAATGGAATGTTAAGTAGCTAGAGAGGTAGTGATGGGGGCCCAGAGGGCCCATAGTGATAATATTGGAGGCCATTTAATATAAGGTGGACTAGGTACAGTATATTATTAAATAAGGCCCACTATGGTAGTTAGATATAATAAATGCATAGTTAGATTTAATAAATGTAAGAGGACTTATTAGAAGGTTCTACTTCTAGAAGATTCCTCATCTAGAATATTCTTAGGTGATGGTAGTACTATATAAGGGGTTTCAAGAAATGTAATGGGACATGAAGAGAAGTATTGTATTTGGAGCCAAAGCTCAATAGGAGGATGCCCACTCGAAGAGGCAAGTGAACAGGAGAGGATCCCTTCCATAATAGGATCCATTCTATGGTGTTTCCCTACCTTAAGGGTTTGATAGTAATAAAAACGATTTTTCATATTTATCTTCTATATTGGTCTGTGGATCTATGATGTATCCAATATTTGCAGTGATTATATTTCTAGATCTCTTTGGTTCTTAACAGAGGATATCACATATAGTGAAGAATATGCAATAAGAAAGTTGCATGATGAAGGAGTTCCCTATGAAGGAAGTGTGTAAGGACTCTATCAAGAGAACATAGTCACAACCTTAATGATTTATGTAAATTGAGAAATGGGATGGAAGCCTATATATATATATATATATATATATATATATATATATAGGAACTCTTGATTTTTTAATAGAGTCATGGGCTTAAAGAACAATTGTGGAAATGAGTACAGCTGGAGAAAGGAGAATAAGTAAGTAAGTAAGTTTGAATGAATAGGCGTGGTTGAATCCATAATAACCAAAGGTAGTGAGGCCTTGGAAAATAATCAATTTGGAATGAAGTTCCTAGGCTGTGTATATGGATTTGGGTAATGAGAAGAGCCTTAACTCCTTTCTTGTTGTATATTGTGTTTTTCTCTAGGACAAAAAAGATAGCATGTTGATGAAAGTAAATGTTTTGACACCATAATGATGATGGTTGTATGACTGTGGAAACAATTGAGAATTTCTTGTGTTGAACTCATGCAAGAATTAAGGATAATGTGATGAGATGCATAGAGATATGCTAGGACATATCTGAAAATTGTTTTATTGATTTAAAAGGTATGATACTTGCATTTTTATTTTACATGACAAATAACATATTTATGATGTATATCATGTGTAGAGTGAAACTGGAACTGTTGAGAAAGACAATTTCCAATGGTGAAGAACCTCAAGAAAAGGATAACTATGAGAAGGTTGTTATTAAAATATTTTGAAGGGACTTTAAAAGTCCCCATAAAGAACCATTGATGAGGTAATATGAGAGAGGGTGGTAGCATCCATAGCAGGTATAAGAATGTTCATACCTATGTGGCATAATGTATGAAGGGATTTGGTAAGAATCCCTTCTGAAAATATTTCATTATATTAAATATATGAAAATAATTGTGAATGGTTGTTGTATACTATTGCTACCCAAGTGGGGTAAGATTCAGGAAAGAAGAATTTGAGCAATAGAGAGAGGAAATCTATGTCAGTCAAGGATGAGTTACAATCCATGCAATAAAATTCATGAGTAAATATTAACATGGTTACAATGACCAATCTAGGGATATAGGAATGAAGGTGCTCATAGTGAGCACATTGCATGGAATTGCTTCGAGGAAATGCATGTTTGCAAAAAGGGCAGAAAAATGGATTTTCCATTGAGGAAGGAGGACCTTCCCATATTTAAATTTCATTGTATAGGTGATAAAAAAAAGATAAAATTGGGTGGCCATGAGTGTTGGAACCCGAGTTACTAATGAAGTAATAATTCTTGGGTGATGTTGGTCCTAAAGTCTGTACCTGATTGCTGAAGGGTAGACCTAGGCCACCACAAGTTATGAATGGATGGTTTCTCATTTATGGTTCAGTTAGAGGGTCGATTTACCAAGATATGATCATAGCTTGGTTGGCCAAATGACATGGATGAGGGTCATGCGTGGCTGGTGTCATACTAATGATAAACAAGTGAGATAGTAAAGGTAAAAACAAAGAAAAACAACAACAAACCATTCATTGAACAATTTGTTGCCAGAAGTTTACAACTTAAAATATCATTTTGAGCATTAAACATGTAACCAAAACACATTCATTCCCATAGGTTGTAATAAAAACAAATATTCATCAACACATAGTTGTTATCATAGGTTGCATATTAATAAAGACAATTTATCCAGTAGCTGAAGGAAAAGAAACGTACTTCACACAAATCAAGATTGTATTCAAGATAAGAAACACACACGAATTTGGACACAAACACACCGTGTTTCCAAGTTTACAGTTGGGAGTGAGATTTTCATTGATGGAAAGAATAGTGATGGCCTGAACAATGATGTCAAATAGGCTCGGAAGAAATCATAAGTCCAGACAGAAGGACCGCACAGATGGAGGATAGATCTCGAGCTCGGGGTCTAACCATCGTTGGATCCGGGAGAACCTGCACGTTATTTTAAGTGCAAGGAGAAGCGGGTTTACAAAATCCTGAAAGAAGGAGGACCATCCATCTTCAGGTAGGACATGTGGTCACAAATCAACATTTCCCTGACTGGAAAGTCAAAGAAAATAGGTTCTTTAACCTCTCAAACTCGTGATATGTGAGATTGCGAAATGATCTAGGCAGTTGAAGCCAGAGGACACATGGCGAGCAATTGGCATTTCACTGACTGAAAGGTTAAAGTCATGAAGTGCTTTAACCTTCCAAATCGTGAAACGCAAAATGATGAAATGATCTAGACCATTGGATTGAGGTAGGCTATGGAGCATTGGATGCACAGGACACATGGCAAGCGATTGTGACGAGAGTGGAATATCGGTGTTTTGCATATTGGGAAATCCAAATACAAGAGGTTCTCTAACTCCTTGAAATCGCAATATGCGATATCCTAAAATTATCTGGACCATTGGATCGAGGTAGGTTATGGAGCATTGGATGAACAGGACATGTGGTGAATGGAATATCGCCATATCGGGGATCGCGAATTGGAGTGTCTAGACACATCATGTGCTCTAACTCCTTGAACTCGTGATATGTGAAGTCGCGATATAATCCTAGTCATTGGATCAAGGATAAATCCAGGCCATCAGATCCAGGAGGTGAACGTGGCATCTGTTAGGTTACGAAAAAGGTATAAATATCTTCCTCTTTCCCACAGTTCATGATATGATTTTGATTGATTCTTTAGATAGTTAGGGATAGATAGGAAAGAATATGATTAATATGTCTCTTAGGGTTGTTATTAAAGTTTTATTAAATATATTTTAATTTACGATTGGAATGGTTTGATTTTGTTGCAGAATTGGATAAATAACTGTCAAATATAACTAAAGAGATTTTGGCTATGCACAAGCTATTGGAGGTTGAAGACTTTTTAGGTGCAAAGCAGTTTGAAGATAATGCATTTTCTATATTGTAATTTTATAATAGTAAAGCAATCCTGAGGATCTTTCGATCCTCGGGATAGCTTGATTTATCCAAACTATTGTAATATATAAGAGGGTAATAGATCAAGAAAAACAGAGGAAAAAAGGCATTCAAGTAATTACATTCAGAATTGTTCTGCGCAAGCAGTTTTTGTAAATGTTTTACTAGCCATGGAATCAATGAAAGTTTTGAGTTTTTTTATCATTTCTGTGCTCTGAGTTTCTCGTAGAAGTACTTCTGAAGACCGAGGGCCCAGTCTGAATGAGCTACTGTCTCGTTCTGTAATTGTATCAGTTCGAAGTTTGATTTCCATTTTGTGATTCAGATGTCTTTTACAATAGCCAAGGATAAATGCATAAGTGTGTTAATGATTTTATGATTATTTGTGTATAGAAGACAGATATTTCCATTATTTATTAATGATTGTCGTTATGATTTCCATTCCTGAAGTTGTTGCTTGACAGTTCCTCACATTTTCATCCGTGTTGTTCCTTTTCCTTAGATTTATAATTGTTGTTCCTTTCGGTTAAAGTTACAATAGTTGTTCCTTTCGGAAATGTTACATTAGTTGTCCCTTCCGATTAGATTATAATTTTCTTTTCTTTTCGTAGATAGAGAAATTTGTCATTTCCTTTCCAGTAATCAGAATTCATAATTGATAGTTAATTTTGCAAGTCCTTAGTTAGATTCAATTACTACTTTCTAGTTAAGTGAATTCAATAGATTAATTAGTTCCTTTCCATTTCACAACATCTTAGTAATCAAATTTCAATTCCATTTAGTTATTAGAATATTTGGTGAATGTTTGAGGAACATGATTGTTGATGAACTCATATTTGGTTTAGCTAGACGATTTTAGGCTACCTGCATAGACTTTGTTGATATGCTTGAGATAAAAGACAAATCTTCGGGTTGATAAATTAATGTTAAACTAAGGTTGTTTTTAGGACATCTTTAGACCCCAACATTTTGGCGTCGTTGCTGGGGAGAATGTCAAAGGTAGCATAGGTTGTGTCTCTGGAGGACCAGGTATTGAAGACGGAAGGTAAGAAACTACGCAGGTAATAAGTAAAATGCTTATGCCAACGTTTACCTCCAATTGACACTTAAGAGGCTTCGTAGGTGCTTTCTTTTGTTGAATTTTATTTTGTTGTTGTGTGAAGTGTGTATGACTAGAAAAAAATATCTTGAAAAACCAAAACCCCCACAAAAAATTACCAAAACCTAGGGTTCGGTGATCCCTGGAAGAATCACTTTCATAGACGAAATCATAAAAAAGGGTGAATCTCAAGCTTCAGTTGGACCTAGGAAAGAACCCACCCGAATCCCTCAAGCAATAGTTTCACCAACTACGGCCCATGCTGAGATTCATAGAAAAATTGAAGGGACTGAGCAGAGCTTTCAGAATATAGATCCCCCACCGCTCAACCCTTTAGAAGAGGGAAGCTCTAATAATCTGGAGGAGGGAATAGGAGAAGCTAGTGGGATTGCCAAGGCATACCCACCACCACCTAATCCTGAGTCTCTTGTAAAATAAGAAGGCATATCCTAAATCCCAGATAAAGAGAGTGCAGTCAAATTCCTTGGAAGACCAAATAATCAACAATTTCAAATAGAATACCCAGATCAAGAAGCTCCTAAAAATTTTTGGCACATTTTCGATCAAATGGCACAAGCAAATCAACAACAACCCTAGACCTCCATGCTGGAGTATCCAATAGTTTATCCAATTTCCAATGCCCCCATGAAATAAATCCCCTTACAAAACCTGCCAACCTTCCATGGACTGATTTCAAAAGACCCGGATGCATTCCTATTTGAATTTGATGTCCTATGTAGAGGGTATGACTACACCTCTGAACCCCAAAAATTAAAACTATTCCCCTCTACCTTGAAGGGAGAATCCCTACGCTGGTTCATGGGATTGGGAGGTGGAACCATCAATTCACGGGACTAGATGAAACAAACCTTCTTGTTAAAATATCAAGATTATTGCAGAACCAGAGATCTAAAAGATGAAATCTTTCAAATGACTGTGAAAGAAAATGAATCATTAGAAGAATATGTCGAAATATTTCAGTATAATTTGCAAAGATCACCCTATGGTACATTACCAGGTGAAGTACTCAAAGCAACTCTGATCAAAGGAATGAGAGATGAATGGGTAGAAACATTGAATTTAATGGGGAAAGGTGACATTTATCAGGAAACTTATGAAGATATTGTTCTATTATGTATCAGGTGACCACGAGGAAGTACACGGACCAGGTCAGGAATGCGGACGTCCCTCACAAGAAATAAAAATATCTCCAGCAGGGGTGTTACGCGAGATGAAGTCGATAATTTCCTAGAAAACTTTAAAACAAACATTTTGAGCACTCTGACTACACAATTGGATGTATTGCAGGCCAAACAAAAAAAGGTAGAGGCAAAGAAGACCTTGGCTATATTTTTCCACAGGTGCAGAGAGAAACATGGTCCAAGGGAATGCCCCTTGAATATAGTTCAGGTTTGCGCTATTTGCACCAAGGATCACGACATAGAGGAATGCCCATCACTTCCTGGATTGAAATTTGTATTCAAAGAAGAAGAAGAGGAAAAAGAACCATTATATCTGATGGCTCAGCACCGTCAGTGACAGTCCCAACCTCAAAATACATTTCAGGACCCTTCCTTTTTCTTTCCTGAATAGTACCATCAACAACAGAATCCTGGATAGTATAATCAACAACATAATTTTGGCAGCACATGGCAGGCTCAGCCATTTACTAATCAGAACTGGCAGCCCCAGCAGTACCCACCTGCAATTCCTACCTGGCCAAACCAGTTTGCCACAAACCCCAACTGGAAAAATCAACCAACTACAAGTTCCAATTAGCCAAATTCACAATACCCCACCTCATCCTGGCAAAATTTGAATAATACCTACCCTCCACAATGGCCTAACTCGACTGCCCAAAACCCAAATTGGAACCAGAACTGGCAGCGCCCCATGGGGATGAATAACCAACCTATGGGGATGACGTCTCAAACCCAACCTTCATTACAAACTCCACTCTCATTGCCCCAATCACAATTGTGCCCTCAATTACCTGCCCAACCCCACCCAAATCCCAATAACAGACCAGCTCAGCTTGTCCAGATTATGGAAAGTGGAGAAGGGGAAATCAATTCAGTAGGGTGCAATGAACTTTGGCTAAGATCAGGGCACATCATCTCTCCCAAACAAAATGACGTCCCCCAAGAGAAAGGGAATGAAAAACAACCAACAATAACACCCTCGACTGTGGTAATAAAAGAAGAAATCAGGCAAGGGAGGAACACAGCCGAATCACAAGACTTTGATAAGGATGCAATTCTCTCCCCTCCATTCCCCGAAATAATGATGATAGAAAAACCCACCATATATCCTAACTTCGACATTATAGGGAAACTCAAGAATTTATACATCAAAATTCCACTCCTGCAAGCCCTGCAAGACATATTGATCTACGTAAAGATAATCAAGGAGCTATGTGGGAGGAAGCCCGTCAGAAAAATAAAAAATTCATCATCAATAGTTCATGTAGTGGGAGCCTTATCTGATCTAATTTTGGGTAGAGAAACACCAGTTAAATATGCAGATCCAGGGAACCCCTTTGTAACAGTTCAGATTTAGGGTTGTTCCTTTCCAAATACCCTAGTTGATTTGGGGGTGACCATCAATATTCTAAATATGGAAACCTGTAATGCCCTGGGTATTCACTCTTTCGACCCAACCCTTATTATGTTGCAATTGGCCGATTGATCAGTGGTCAAACCACTCAGCACACTACATGATATAGCCATTTCAGCTGATTCTTGAGAATATCCCACAGATTTTCTCATCATCAACTCAAAAAGTGGACTTGAAGGGCATCCATTGATATTTGGGCAGACCATGGCTCACGACAGCTGATGCGTACATAGGCTGTCGATCGAGTACAATGACAATTGATAGAGGAGGGGTTACAAGGAATCTCATCTTATATCCTCCAGCCAAACCTAGTCCAACGATTGTACACCCGCAATTTCCACCACCACGATATCCTGATAAGGATCTGCGTGACCCACTAATGATGGAAGAAGCCCTCAAGCAAAAGAATCGGCTAGAGGATGATGTAATCAATGGGTTTATTAAAAACCCAACCGCTTTAAGTAACCCAACATGCCAGATGCTCCAAGTTGTTCTAGACTGTGAATCACAGGGAGACCTGCTGAAAGATTTAATGGAACAACAAATTTCGACTACCGTTGTTCACAATAGAAAATTCATTGAGATCGCACCAGGGAAGTCTCTGAACATTAATGCCAAACTAGAAGAGTAACAACAACAAAAGATAATCCAAACTCTCTCTAAATACCAACAAGCTTTTGCCTGGGAGTACTCTGATATGAAAGGTATTGATCCACAACTCTGCACACACCACATTTATATTGAGAAAGACGTCTATCCGACAATCGCAAAGAAGACTGAACCCCCACCTCAGAGATATTGTTAAAGAAGAGCTACAAAAGCTGTTGGACACAGATTTTATATACCCTATCTCAGATAGTCGATGGGTTTCCCCATTAGTGATCGTCCCAAAGAAAAACAGGAAGTGGTGAATCTGCATTGATTACAGGGAACTAAACAAAGCTACTCAAAAAGATCATTTTCCATTACCTTTCATCGATCAGGTCCTTGATACCTTGGCAGGGAAGAAATTCTTCTCTTTCCTAGACGGTTTCTGTGGCTAGAATCAGATCTAGAGTACCCCAGAAGATCAGGATAAAATGACATTAACATGTCCCTGGGGTACCTTTTCCTACAAAGTATTGCCCTTCAGACTTTGTAACACTCCAGCTACATTCCAAAGGGCCATTCTGAGCATATTCAGTGATCTGATTAGCAAAGGGCTTGAAGTCTACATGGATGATTTCGCCACGTACGGTGACGACTTCAATCAAGCCTTGAATAATCTGGAGAAGGTATTGGAACGGTGCATCACTACCAGGTTATGTTTAAGCCACGAAAAATGTCACTTGATGATGAAAAAAGGTCTGTTATTAGGGCATTCATTTCTGCAGATGGAATTAGAGTAGACCCATCAAAAATTGAGGTAATTCTTAATCTACGTACTCCACACACAAAAACTGAGGTACGTAGTTTCCTTGGTGCTTCAGGATACTATCGCAGATTTATGCCAAATTTTTCAAAAACCACTGCACCTTTACATGCTTTGATAGGTAATGTAGAATTTCAATGGTCTGACAAATGTGATGTGGCTTTTGCAAGACTCAAGAAACTGATCTCAACAGTGCCATTGTTGAGGGGACCTAATTGGAAAATACCATTTCAAATTTCCATCGACGCCTCAGACATTTCCATAGGTGTTGTTCTGGGACAGGAAGAAGAAAAGAAACCCTACGCCATTTATTTCATTAGCAAGAATATAACTCCAGTCGAACTTAATTATACAGTAACAAAGAAAGAGTTCTTAGCTGTTATACATGCCATCAATAAATTTCGTCATTATATAACAGGCTATCCAGTTATCATGTATACTTTTCATTCTACCATTAGATATCTAGCTAATAAACAAATTACTAATGGACGGGTCACTAGATGGTTGTTATTATTGCAGGAATTTGATATCACCATCAAAGATCAACCTGGGAGAGAAAATATTGTCACAGACTTCCTGTCCCGATTCCCAAAAACAGATGACTCATTAACAACTAAGGATCAATTCTCGGATGAGCATCTGTTTGTTGTCGACACAAAACCACCTTGGTACGCTAATGTAGAAAACTATCTAGCAGTGGGAAGATTACCGACACATTTATCATCAAAGGAAAGACGACTGATCATCTAGCATAGTGCATGATTCACTTGGATCAGTGGATATCATTTCCACACTGGAGCTGATCTCCAGATCCGGTGATGCATATGAGAGGATGAAATCTATGACATACTGAAAGTAGGACATGACGAGCCCTATGGGGGGAATTTTGTAGACTGCAGGATTGGAAACAAAATCTTATAGATGGGCTATTATTGGCCCTCAATATTCAGAGATGCCAAGAAATATGTCGAGACATGAGACAGTTGTCAACGGATGGGGAAACCAGGTCAGGCTGATGAAATTCCCTTGAAAACACAACTAGTTGTAGAACAACTTGAAAGATGGACGCTGGAATTCATTGGCCCCTTTAATCCAAAGTCAAATCAAAAGGCCTATATTCTCATTGCAACGGACTACATGACCAAATGGGTAGAGACAAAAGATTTACCAAATGAAATAGAAGAAGTACTCATCAAATTCCTTTTCAAATTGTTTGTACGGTATGGACTACCCAGAGAAAAAATTACGGATGGAGGGTCACAATTTACAGACCATAGAATCACTGCCACCCTGGACAACTATCACATCAAGCAAAGAATTACTTCTTCATACCACCCACAATAAAACGGGAAAGTAGAAAGCACCAATAAGGTCCTAGAGGCAATTCTGACGAAGATTGTCTCAACAAACCGACAGAATTGGGCTACTAAGATCCCAAATGCCTTATGGACTTATCGTATAACCTGGCGTAACACCACTGGCTACTCTCCTTACCATCTATTATATGGTAAAGAACCCATCTTCCCAATAGAATTCGAGATAAAGACCCTAAGAATGGCCCAAGAAATTGGACTAAATCTTACAGAAGCACATAAATGACGCCTTCAACAACTCAACGAATTGGATGAAGCACGCTTGTCTGCTGTGGAGCGCACAACTGTTATCCAACAACAGAGAGCAACCTGGCACGACAAGCATATCAAGAAGAAATCATTCAAGAAAGGTGATTGGGTGCTCCTCTATGATTCCATATTTCAGGACTTTCCTGGGAAATTATAGACATGATGGTTAGGGTCGTATGAAATTAATGAAGTCCATGATAATGGAATGGTTACTTTGAGCACCATCGATGGGTCTGGATCACCCTTTCTGGTCAATGGACACCGGTTGCGACTTTACCACCAACCACCTTCAAAAGATTCTTTCTATCAAGAAGTAAGTAAAGACCCTATGGTGCATATTTTGGCTGGCTGGGAAGGTAACCCAACCACCCCAACTCCATAAATGATGTATTCTGTTTATATTGTACATATTGTACATAGTTTTCCAACTGAGTGGTTAGTTTTTTTGTTTTATAAAAATTCATCTAGGAAACAAGAATCAAGATAGATAACTACAATTAGCACCTTCTTCTGTTCCATACTCCCATTTTGTTTTATCATACAGACTCTGTCTTTTACATGTTCATGACGATGATGTTCCTTTCTCACATGCCTATTGTTCCTTTTTGAATAGAACAATTGTTGTTCCCTTTCTCGTGCACCCGTTGTTTCCTTTTTGAAACGTAACAACTGTTGTTCCCTTTCTCACGTGCCTGTTGTTTCCTTTTTGAACGGAACAATTGTTTTTCCCTTTCTCACGTGCATGTTGTTCCTTTTTGAACAAGAACAACTATTGTTCCTTTTCGTGCGATTGTCGTTCCCTTCTTTACCATTCAAACACTAACCATTCCTCCGTAAGTGCGGATTTCATCAAATAATTTTCACCAGCACTGCCTCTAATCATCATCACAACGATCTGTCATTATTTTGTGGATGGTCCCACACATCTTATCAATTTTTTTTTTCGTGGAATAATCTCTCTGAAATATCTTAAACCTTGTTCATAATCAATCACCATCATAAGTTGTTTCGTTCCCTTATATATACAAATATACCTAAATGATATTTTTCCTCTATATTATAAGGAGTCTTCAACAAGATTTTACTTGGCATATTTACACTTCCTTATACCATCCCTTACTCTTAAGGAGTAGATGGGCCTCCCTTTACAAAAACAAAAAAAACAAAAACAAAAACAAAAACAAACAAACA